>VZSC01001971.1:0-29930 GCA_013398225.1 Steatornis caripensis
AAAAACATGAGAAAGATGCCACCATCAAAAACTAGATGGCTCCTGCTCCCATTTTTCTTTTCAGCTTATTAATAGCTGTCTTGCTTTCATCATTCGCAAACAGGAGAGGGTTTCTGCAAACCTCTAAGAAACATCTTATGTCTGAGGGGACTGGTTTTGTATATGGCACACTTTATCTTCCTCCAATGCAGGGTTTGGGTTTTTTTTTTTTCTGAATTAAAGGCTTCAAAGCCTTCCAGGGTCCACAAGCACTGATGTTTGCTCTGCAGTTAGGGACCTGCCAGGTCAGGAGCGCTACTCCAGCTGGAGAGGTGTGATGTTAGAGATCAAACTGAATGCAAAACTCGGTGGTTTCCAGTCACCAAGGATCATTGCTAAATTTCTGCTGCTTTGAGATCTCTGCTATGCCACAGGAGGTTTTGAATTGGAGATTCTAACTGAAGGCTGCAAGAGCAAAACCATAGCTGAAAACAGCAATGTTTGTTCTGGTTTTCCTGAGTAAGCTGAAGCAGCTCAAAAACTCAACATTTTGCCCCTTCCACCAGGTCTCAGCACTTCTGGGAGAGCAAGACCCAAAGCTAAAGGTCTGCAATAAAACCCAAGGCCAAAAGATCTGCAGTTCTGGAGTGAAGCCAAAGCTTGTGTTCCATCAGGGCCACTTCTTCCCATCATCTGTTCCCTACCTGAAGGCATTAATGCCTGTTTTCTTGACTCTTTCCCCTACAGGAGAGATTCTTTTGCTGAATGGTTCATATCCAGACAGTGACAGAGACAACTGAAATGAGTCAACAGCCCTCCAAAGGCAAACAGGGCTCGTGCTGTCTCACCAGGTGCAGGTGAGATGTGGTGAGTCAGGCTGGAGGAATGAGCTCGAGCAGCAGCACCTGGCACAGCCAGTCCCTCCAGACCACCCTACTCCCAGCTCAGTGGGTCACTGTGATTAAGGTACTTGAGTTGCTTATCTATCAAGTGGGTAAGAAAAAAAAAATTTTTGCTGGAAGTTTGGCAAGCTTAAACAGACTTCCAGTAACACTCTGAGGAAGCTCACGGGATGTCATAACATGAAGTATTTACTGAAAATTGTCTTGGCATTCAAATGCTCCTTGTGAATTTAGTTCAAGCTGTGCTGGATCCCATCTGCTTCAGGCTTGTGGATCCAACCACAATCTCAAAGGAACAGAAGTTTTCACCCTATGCCACTTATCCCCACAGGCCTCATGGGGCCTCTCTTTCATAAACTCCCAGCACAATTTTGGGGGAAACAGAACAATCTTTGTGCAAATGCAGCCACTCCAGAATGAGGAGTCATCACAAAAAGGTATACTAAGGGTGCCATGTTTCGGGACATAGCGGCAGACTGGCAAAGGCATCTTGCTACAGAAGCCAAGACACCACTTCAGAACTGGCTCCAGGAGATATCAGTGGTAGCACCAGCCTGACCCATATGCAAGCAGCCACCTAGGTATTTGGGCCATGAATCAAAGGCAACTGGACATGCTGTTCACCATGCTCACCTCTGCAGTCACTGGCTGGAAATGGATGTTTCTTAGCTATATCAGCTCAACAGGCCGGGCAGGTCTACCTGGACCTTTGGATTTGCACTGGAAGTTGGAAGGTTGGGTTTAGAATAAATTGGGCTACAAACAAAGGAGCATTCCTTTGAGTGCACAGACATGCTTGGAGTATACATGAAGATCTCATTATTTCTGTGCATTATTTCAGTCACCATGAATACCTACCTGAGCTGTATCTTCATCTGGTATAGATCTATACAGCCCCACTGAATGCTACCAAAAAAGTTTTAATTTAAGCACAGAGGAGAAGGACGCCCTCTTATCAGGAAACTCCATTTTTACGCAGGCACAAACAGACAGTGCAGAAATTTCCCAATTCATGTCAGATCCAGATGTCCACCTCTGGGGATCCCAAAAAAACCAGAGAAAAACCAAGATGAAAGCGAAACAAATGCAAGCTGTATTTTATTTAAATGGGAAAACCACAAACCACTCAATGTTCAATGGGAAGCCCAAACTCTGGGATTTTGTTTGTTTTTAAAGAAAAGACAGACAGAATCCACCACCTTTCAACAGGCAATAACCCCACCAGGCTACTAGGGTTCTGCTCTAGGATAAGAGGGACTGAGGACCAAAACTGAGCTCAGATATGCAGAACCACACACAACTCCTCTGCATACCACACACCAGTTCCACTGGAGCTCCTCTCTCCCATTTTCTTCCATTTAAGTCATTCCCCTACATATACTGTTCCTTGGGGTAGGAGCATCCCCAAGACAGAGTGATCTCTTGAAGCTTGGACCTGGGGACCTGGGTGTCCTGGGCAGTACCATCATCACAAAGGCTGTTTATGATCAGAAATACCAGCCAGGACCTGAGGAACTTTCACGAAAAATTCTTCTGTGCAGCTTCACTTAGAAAAATAAAGAAGCAAGCTCCTGATAGGTTAGAATTTTCTGAAAGACAAAAAAAAAAAATAGTCCAGCAAAAAAACTTCTGCTGGCCTTCTAGTTTCTGTAAGTGCAAGAGGATACCAGGGTCAGGCTTTTTCATGCCAATAGAGTTCCCCTGGGCCAGATTCATCAGGGTGGCTCTGACAACTTCATCCCAGAGTGATGCGACAAAGCCCTTACAGCTCCTAGTTAACTGCACTGGTAGAATAGGTTTACGGCCCTTTTGCATTTGCCCAAAAGCCCAAAGAAGCTGGGAATTACCAATAAGTTTGACCTATGAACTCCAGCTGCATTACTGGTAAATCCCTTAACTCTCCCCTACTAACAGGAGAAGCTTGGAAATTTTTTAAGTTCATCTCCCACAAAGGCAGGGGTCTCTCCTCTGGCAGAGGAGTCAGCGCTGGCCACGTCAGCCTGCATCCCAGGGCAGCATCCCACAGGGAAACCTGCTGCAGTGCACAGTGAGGGCCCCCGTCTGGAGCTGCAGCCATGAACCCCCAAACCAGCCTCTTCCTGCACATCACTGCCCATTTCAGAAATTACAGGCTGCTGCAAAGAAACGCTTCCATGGTCTCCTTTTTCTTACTACAGAAGGAAAAACCCCACTGATGTCCTAACTTGCTTGCTTTCCTTCCCTTCTCCTGATGCTTACTGTGGTTCCAGCAAGCACATTCTACCAGGGTGAGAGCCAGCAGCTTCTGTGAGGGGCTTGCCCCGTACTGATATTTGGGTTAGGAAACAGCCACTGCATTCTCAGCCACCTTTCAGAAGACCCTGTGGACAAGGGGACAGCTCCAACCTCCCCTTCATGCCACGCAGCTCAGTATGAGCTGCTCCCGGCCGGACTGGTAGAAGTCGGATCAGGATGTGGCCTTGTTACAGAGGGATAGCCACAAGACCGAAAACCAACATTGAAAAACAAACTACTCCTGAACCAAGAGTCACAAGGCAACCCTAAACTTCTGTTTGAAAATATTTGTCTTGCTGATGTCTTGCTGAGCTGACACATCTGGTTTCCAGAAGGACTTCAGATGGGAGCTGTGCTGAACAAAAACTTTTCAGTATGCCCATGAAAAGAGGGAAATGGGGAGCCTGGGACACACTGCTGCAGTCAAACAGCAAAGGGAGGACTCAGAAACTGAAGAGCCCCAAGAGAGCCATCCCCACGCAGCACAGCTGTTAGACTTGGACACAACCTGAAGCAAAGTCCTCTGGCCCTTGCATGTACCAAGTACAGTAGGTGGGTGATCTGACGGTTGTGTTAAATTCATGTATTTCCCTTAATCTATGACAAATAAGCCCATCTTTTAGCAACTCAGAAGAGCAGACATTTACAAAACATTGTACTGCTGCAACTGGCCTATTTATGGCCCTGGTTCAACTGAAGAAGTCAAGCATGCAGTTAACTCCATCCCTCGACGGTGTGTCCTTGTGCACACAACTCATTTTTAAGCAAGTCTGTGATGGGATCTGAGCCTGCGCTCAGGCTGGGGGAGGGATGTCTCAGCAAAGCTGGCAGGAGCCGGCAGGAACATGCCTGTACTTTCCTAACTGCCAGTCAGGTTAAAACCTCCCAAAGCATCCCAACCAGCAAGCAGAGAGGAGAAGAGAACCTGAGATGTACACTTTGCTCATTCGTAACACATTTCACCTTCCAGTACATGCAGGAAGCAAAACTCAAATTTTTAGTAGGACAAAAATACATTTTCTTTCCCTTGCTACATTAGGTGAGACCAAGCAGGTGAAAAAACTGTCTGGTACCTGCACTAACACAGCCCTACCTGCACACTTCCCACTCAGACAGGCATCCCTTCTGCAAAAAAGGGGAGAGGCAGGCAATCAGGATGCATTTTATCTCTTGCTTACCCAATGAAAGAGCAGATCAGAAATTACGGCTGGTTTCCAGGTCCTCATTATTGTCCAAGTAGCATTAACAAAGGCGAGAAGGCAAATGTAGCACGTACCCAGGGGACCTGGAAACACCCAGCCATTCCCAAAATAGGAGCAGCTTGGCAAGTTGCAGCTGGAGCACAGTTGGGCCCCCCCTTCTCAGCGCTCCGCTCTCCCAGGCAGCGCTGCGAGCAGTGGGTCAGGAGGCGCATTCCTCTGACAAAAATACTATGAGAAAAAATGACTGAGCAGCAGCCCCAGCACAGCCCCCTGCAGAAGCCGCTGGAGCTGCAGTGGCCTCCTTCACCTCTGTGATGGCATTGGGACTGACGGACCCCTGGGAAAAGGGCTGCTTCTCACGGTGTCCTCACAGAGTGCCTGGCACTGCCTGCAGCCCTTACAGGATGCTGCAGTGCCAAGGAATCGTGCTGAGAACCTGGCTGCGGCACGGAGAAGGGAGATACAAAAAAAAAAAAATTGAAAAAACCCTGAAATCAGCACAAAACCCAAGAGCAATCAGCTCATCGCCATAGGAACAGGTTTAGTGTTATTGCAGCCAGACAACTAGGTCCTGCAGGCTAGTGTCCTGGTAACCTTGGGAAAATCATCAGCTCTTAATTACAGATCTGGGGGAACATGGGATATTAGTGTTTGTACTGCCACGTTACATCTTGGCTCTGGCTAAGGCTTGCCTTGGCTCCCAAGGTGCTGGAAGACAAACATGTATTTTCTTTTCATTTCAAGATAGCTGAAAGCCACAGCCTGAGCAATGATGAGAACTGTATGCGATTAGGAATAAATGAATAAAACATTATTAAACAAACAAACAGGAATCCCCCGGCCTCAAATACCAGACCATGACCCTGGGGAGCTAGAGGGACACAGTAGTGGTGGAAACCATTGGGCCAGCAAGCCCGAATCAATACCTGGCACTCCATGGCACAGCAGATCCACTGCAGCAGCTGGCCTGCAAAACAGCCAAGAGGGCTCAGGGAACAGGGCTTGAGTCTGTGTTTTGGGGTCTCAACGTGGCACACAAGCCTGACCAGACGGGACAGTGAGTCTTTACTGAGATACTGCAAACGTACCTTAAAGAGGTCTTCTTCCACCCTAGGGTACACTGCCTTGCCGAGGGACAGGCTCAGGCTTTCCAGCTGTTGCCTGCAAGACCACACAGCCCCACATCACCTGCTGTACAACCCCCCAAGCCCAAGGAGCCCATGACATACTTGCTTTGTACTTCTCGCAAGCGCGCAGACTGATTGTGCCTAGCCACAATGCACGATGCAGACTTACTGCTTTGAGATCTGGCAGATTCGGGTCACATCCAGTTAGCAAACCCTTTATAAGAGCATGCTATTAGCATGCTGCTGGCCCAAGCAGTGTGTCCCACAGGTTGCACTCGCAGCACGTGAAAGAGCCCTTTCCTTTATTCACTTCTCGTTTTCTGCCCATTTGCTTCAGCAGCAACCCCCCTGCTCTCATAGTGTGGGTGGGATAGACAGAGAGGAAAAGAGCAATCCCTCTCCATTCTACTTCTCCTCCACCATCCCCACCTCCCATCATACAGTAACAAGACCAGAAGCCATTTCATCCTGCTCCTTCCAGGAAGGGCAAGCTTCCAAACACAGCCTTCCTGCTGAAAAGCAGCTTTTCCAGGGAAATGCATGGAAAGAGATAATAACACCCGCAAGCAAAGCTGGACATGCAGTTGCCACAGGAAATCATTGCAATGGTGTGGGTGAACTGCCTCCCTTGGGCAAATGGCATCCCCAGGCAATTTTGCTCATTAAGAGTAGATCAGCTGCCAGAGCAGGCGGAGAAAGGAGAGACACAGCAGGGTAACACAAACCTCCCTGCTCCGATTTTGTTATTCTAGGAGAAAAAGGGACAGGAGGGAACATGGGGAGGCTGCAAAACAACCAGCTAACCCTGAGGGTGCAGGGCCAGGCTTGGCTCAGCCCCTCTGTCACATCACAGGCTGCACACCCATTGCAGCAGGCTACCTCGCTCCAAACCAGCCCTGGGAGTAGCCCTGGTGCTCCCTCTCCCTTAGCATTGTGTAAGCAAGATCAAAGTCTACATTGCTGCAGGCTGCAGCTAATGCAAGGAGCAGCCGAAATGGTCAGAGCTACACAGGCAGCCTCCCCATCACCTTGGGTGCAGCGAGGTGAACACAAGCAACCCTCCTTATCTTGGCTGCAAGCATCACAAATCTTCAAAGCCCTTCCCTGCGCAAGCCTTTTTCCATGCTTCTGTCCCTGCCCCGAGCTCATGCACAAGGCTGTTCAAGGAAAATGCCAGGAAATTTAGCCCAGCAGTTCGATGCCTCATCAATGGTTTTGTTGAACCAGCACTTACTGAGCACCTCACAGCTAAAACCTGGCAATCTGTGTCAGCAACCAAGAAGGAGGACAGGAAATGGGGGGAACCCACCATCTCTGGCCACAATCTTTGGTGCATCGGTTTCTCCTCCCAGCCTCTGCAGTGTTCCGGCCTTTCTGTTTTGTAAATACACACGCAGCGCCAGATGACTCAGCCTGCTGCTTCCCCTCAGGATTTACAGCTGAGCTACAGGCAGCGGTGCAGGGGAAGGTGGAGGGAACCGTTTTACACCATGTGAAAACAATGTCATTCGTTTTGCTGGGCAGACTCTCACCCTCTGACAGGAATGCTCCTGTCAGAGAAGCGATGCCAAGCACGGGCGCTGTGTGACATCCTCTGCAAGTGGCTGTACAAGGCTCTTTGCAAGGTGCATCTTGCACAAAGCTATCGAAGACATGTGAGGTCCTGCCCGACCAGGTCCTCCAGCAGCTTTCATCCAACACAGCTGTGGGTGTCAAAGACACTGACTCAATTTAATGTAATTTAAAACAAAACTAATACCTTCAGTTAAAAAAAAAGAATCAACTATCCTCAAGACTTACTCCCTTTCCCTCTCCTCATGAAAAAAAAAAAAATCAGAGATTACCGAGGCTTTGGCTAAGAACCGCTTTGTTGAGGGGATGGAAACCTTGACAGTGGTCACACTTAAGAAGTAACAGATGTGTCTTTTCACTAGAAGTCCCTCCTGCCCAGCTGAACTCCAGTGGGTGTAGGAGACCTGACATGACAGATCCTCTGGCGAGGAATGCCCCGGTGTCACTTCCAAACCTCTAAAAATAGAGGGCAAGAAAAGGAGGATCAACATGGCAACCTCTGTGCTTGGCTGAGCTGGAGGACAACCTGGCCAGCAGCTCTGCCCACATCAACCATGGCTGGCCAGGGGTGGGAGCTCACCTTCCGCTCACAGCAAAGGAACACAAAATGGCCGCTTGCAAGTGCCTGGGGAGTGACTGACCTGCCAAGATAGACTTCTTGTTGAACCAACCAAACACATAAATAGTTACAGAATGTTTTCCCTCCAGCCAAGCAGAACTGCTGATGAAACCACCTTTCTGCATGACACATTTAGCAGTGCTTCGAGGAAACCAGGGAGGCAATAAATCCATTAGCACAGACAAGCCTCTTTTCCCAGCCCTGACAGCACACTCTCACCACTCAGGATTTTCCTCTGTAGAATAGCTTAAGAGCCACAAGCTCACAGATACCTAGAGTGTGCCAAAAGTAGATCCAGCGCGATGGGATGAGGGTTCATCCATGCAGCTGTGTCACGTGTTGCGGGAACACAGGCCCTGCTCCAGGAAGCTAAAACTCCCTTGACCAATACAGATGGTGCCTCTATGGAGAGGCATCATAAGGTGGCTTACATACTCTTTCGTTTACAAGTTCCTCCTCTGTTACTAAGGGTACCTAGCACAACCAGCCGCTAGGGCTGGAGTAATGCATGTGCCATCCCAGATTTCTCACTGATCACAGAAATCCCTTCAAAGTGGAAGGGACTGTGCTGACAGCTGAGAGGTTTCACTACCCCCACTGCTGAAGTGCGCAGGCACCTCTGGGGACTGTCTAATGCAGGCCCCTGCCTGACACAGGGTCAGCTGCAGCAGGTTACACAGCACTCACAAGGAAAAAGCTTTTTCTTACGTTAAAACGGAATTTTCCTGTATTCCTGTTTGTGCCCATTGCTTCTTGTCCTTTCACCAGATACCATTAAGCAAAGCCCGTCCACCCTTCTTTACTCCCCCCACCCCCAGACATTTATACATATGGATGAGATCCTCCTGAACT
Source organism: Steatornis caripensis (assembly GCA_013398225.1). Classification (NCBI taxonomy): domain Eukaryota; kingdom Metazoa; phylum Chordata; class Aves; order Caprimulgiformes; family Steatornithidae; genus Steatornis; species Steatornis caripensis. The sequence goes on from VZSC01001971.1 coordinate 8,528, forward strand.
GACTCTTCTCCAGGCTGAACAGTCCCAGCTCGCTCAGCCTCCCCTCCTGTGACAGACGCTCCAGTCCCTTCATCATCTTCCCGGCCCTTTCCTGAACAAGCTCCAGCATGTTCACTTCTTTCTTGTGCCAGGGAGACGAGCATTTGAGCCAGCATTCCATGTGTCTCACCAGGGATGACTACAGGGGTAAAACCACCTCCCTCGACCTGCAGGCAACACTCTGCCCATCACAGCCCCAGAGGCTGCCGCGCTGTTGCTACAAGGGCACGTTGCTGGCTCACATTCAACTTGGTGTCCACCAGAACTCCCCAATTTTTTTCTTTTTTTTTTGCAAAGCTGCTTTCCAGCTGGTTGGCCCCAGCGTGTACTGGTGCATGGATTATTCCTCCCCAATGGCAGGACTTTGCCCTTCTTTCTCAATTTTCAGATCTCTATGGCTCATTCCTCCAGGCTGGTGAGGTCCTTCCTAGCAGCAGTATAGCCATCGGGCGTTGCCTAGAAAACTGCTGAGGACATACTCTGCCCCCTCAGCTCGGTCATTAATGAAGACGTTGAATTGTAATAGCCCCCACATGGACCCCTAGGGCACAGCACCGGTGACTGGCCTCCAGCTGGATTTTGTGTCACCAGTCACAACCTATTTGAACACGGCCATTCAGCCAGTTTTCACCTCACCTCAATGTCTACTTCTCTAGCTTGTACTTCATCAGTTTGCCTATGAATTTGCTGTGGGAGAGTGTCGAAAGCCTTAATAAAGTCAAGATAAACAACATCCACCACTCTCCTCTCAGCCACCTAGGGCTGTTATCAGTTTTACATGCATCAAGACTGTAAGATGATAGGGTGTATAAAGAAAGCCAACATTTTCCCAAGCTGTCTACACATCAAAACCGAAACATACGTAGTAAGGAGCGTTTGGGGTTCTTGTTAAGGTTGTTTAGAGTTAGTAACATTGCACATCTGTGGGTTGTGTTTCTGTTTTAGGACTAAAATACAGAGATAAGAATACTCATGTATCACCAGACAGCCAGAATCTGGTTCCCTCACCTGTATTTCTAGATGCTACCTTAAACCAACCAACAGATGCAATAGATAGATATTGTGTTGGCTCATTTTTATCAGCATTCACCTGCATTCAGTTTACAGCTGAAACATTGGCACCATATCAAGTTACATCACACCATTTTGGCAGCATCTGAACACCACCCACTAGTGCATCACGTATTTTCTCTTGGCCTTTCTTTTCATAGGGTTAGAACAACATCTTGTTCAGAAATTTTGTATAGTGTATACAAAAAGAAGTCATACAAATAGGTTGACGCTGCTTTGTTAAAGTCTTGGGTGAGAGCCAAAGAAGCTCTAGCCTTTCACAGCCTGAACTTCATCTCAAGAGAACAATTCAGTCTACGTAAAGAAACCTTTGAGTTTCACCAGTGGGCAGGGTTGCTACAAGGAGACCGGCCTGTTCCAACCAGAGGGAGAAAGTCTACCTGGGATCCCTTACTTTACTGGCAGCACACACAATCTTTATCCCATTGTAAAAGTCACACACACAAGCAGCTCCCAGGCACAAGCAAGAGCTGCTTTGGACAGATAGGATGCGTACATAGAACTGTTACAAGATGGCTAAATACAGCTCACGTAGCCTTCAACCATTCCCTGCAGGGAAGGGCCCTCCCCACACACCCTGAAGGCAGGAGTTCAGGCAGAGTACAAACCCCAGCCTCTTTCTTCAGCCCCAAAATCCAGCCAGTTCTTTACTTACATACAAGCCCACCCATCTGCAGCCCACCCCCTCAGACCATAACATCCCAGTCTAGGCACACATTTGAGCTGGACAAGGCTGTCCCTGTGGTTGAGTACCACCACTGCGTTCTAAGCCAGAAAACATCCAGTTTTCCATCCTGAGACAGGCTTTTAGACTGTGGCAAACATATTTCTTTTCAATTTACAGTAAACAAAATACTTGCTTTACAGCAGTTAAAATACTTCATATAAACTTTTCTCCATGCTGTGGGTGGGAAGCAAGTTGAGTACACTATTCTGATTTGCTTTTCTTAGGGTAAAAAGGAAAAAAGAAGAAATAAACTAAAACCACTGACAGAAATTGCATTTGCTGAAGCAAAGTAGTTTTGACAGAAATCTTCCATCTGCCTCTCCTTGTTTAACCCAGCCTGCTAGAACTAGGGTCCAATTTCCTTGAAGTCAATGGGAGACTTTCCTCAATACAGTGAAAATTTGGTCCTCAGATTGAAACAACATAAATTACGGATACAATCAGTCAAAAAAGTCCCATTTAAGAACTGAGGGTTTAGGTTGATTATCATATTTCAAACATAGATGTTAACAGCATGAGGGCCTTGGAGGGCTTGGACAGCTCCAGCCAACAGGCAGAGCCTGAGAGGTGCTGTGCAAATGGGGACAGTAAATTCCCCAGAATGAGTTTATTTGTTGGCAAAGACAGAGCAATTCCCTTCTGATTTATTTCTCCTTTGAAAGAGGCATTCAGCAGGTTCCCAGCATTAAGACATTTTCACACTTAAGTCCAAAAAGTGCTTAAATCTACTTATGCCCAGTTACTGTACATTTCCACAACAGCGCAGAGCCTTGGCAGGCTTCTCAACCAGCTGGTTAGCTTCAAATCCGCCAGAATGTGAGGAATAAAATATTTTTCCTCCCAAATTTCTGAGCAGCTGTTTCTCAGGAAAGACACTGGCCAACTTTCAACGGATCTGCACAGTTGCAGGGCAGGAAGTAGACGCAATCACTGTACCACTGCTCACAAAGCCGAGGGTGTCTTCACCTCTCTAGCACCATTTTAAGAGTGACTATTCCATAGCACAGGTGTTTCTTGAGTTAAGGCTAACAGGCTTAGTAGAAATGCAGAAGAAATGTCTAAGGAACTGAAGATAGTTCTGTCCGCTCTCTTCATGTCATATCCCCCTCCATATCCTTTCCATGAATTCACTTTGGGAAAAATCAAGGTTATTTCAGGGACCTTCCAAACAAGGAACCCATAGGACTAACTAGACCCCTGTGCTTCTCCTCCCTCTTCCCTGCCTTTAGCTACATGGTTTCAGCCCTCCCTTGCCCTTGCAGTAGTATCCATCACACCCTGCACTGAGACTATCAACTCTAATTCAGCAGAACATATGTGCAGCAACAAAAGGGTTTGGGGTTTTGCGGTTTTATTTCCCTTTTTTATCCCCCGTGCTAGGTTGGCCAGGTGAATTGGCTCAGAGGGTGTGTTGACTGTCAAAGCAGGCACAGAGCGAGCAGCACAAGTGCCTGGCTAGAGGCAAGAGCTAAGGGCATGCACAGCAGCTCCTCTTTCCAGTGGGTATGAGGCGTTTAGCAACTTAGGTCCTCTCCTGTGACGACACCCTTAGAGACCTCACACTTACTTCGCCCACTCCTTTCAGGCTCTCATTGGACTGGAAACTGTCGAAGGTCAGACTATCCCATCCCTTTTTCTCTCATTACTTTCTTCCCACCTCTGGCATCTCTGCTAATTCAAAGCCACCCACATACTCCCTTCATGTAACAGCAGTTCCATCCACTGACATTTAACAGCTGACACTTTTCCCTAATTTGTTGATGCAGAGGTTTGTTTTCTTACACAGTAATGCTCCAGAATATCAAACTATTTTGTGCAGGGAAGAGTCTCCCATGAAGCCCATTGCTTCCCACCAGAAAATCTCTTTTAGTTAATACGTGGTTGATGCTCATCACTAAAATGCACCTTCAGTAAGCCACAGCGCAGTGCCATGATCACAATCTCAGTGTCCAGGTACCCAGAGCATGAACTCACTAAACACTTACATACCTCCCCTTGTCCCATCATCCTCACTTACAAGCCAGAAAAAAAAAACCAAACATCCACACCCCAGAAATCCCCAAGAATCTCCTGACTCTCAAATCAGCAGCAAGGATGCTTGGCTGGATTCTCAGGGCCAGCAAAGAGCCCAGTAACCAGTGGTCAAAGCAGGACTGCTCAAAGTTCTGCTGAACCCAAGCAGCTCTTCCAGGAGGGCTGCTCTGCAGCATGGTGTGCTTCCCTGTCAGGCTGCCTATTCCCTGACACTAGCCAGAGAACACACAGGGACGTCTAGGACTGTGCAACATCACCACTCTTTCTCAAGGATGATTCTTCAGTAACATCAGCTAGAGGGTGCTCACCCCAAACAGCATGCTCTGGTGCTTCCTGCACAGCTGTCAGGCTAGTGATGGCTTATTTTCAGGAACAAGGGACTGCTGCTGCTATCGAGCCCCACCACAACACAAAACCAAGCACAGGACCTTCCTAGGTGTCTCAGCTGCATACACCACTCCAGGACACCTCATGAAGCTGCAGGAGCTTTTCTACTGCTCTGTATCCATTCCCCATCACATGCTCTGTCTCACTGGACCAGTCATGCCATAAGAAGGCTTAGAAGGTCTTTGAGCACTTTTGCAACACTATCATGATGAAACAGAGTCTCCATGCTCTGGACACAGGGGACACTCCTTCCTCCTGGTGCCAGGTACAGCCAGTCCACAGCTGGGTGTTTGGTAAGGAAACCTCTGCCTGGGCAGGGGCTTTCCAGGGCTGCTGGGCCACTGTAGCCCTACCTGGAGGGACGAGCAGATAACCTGTAGCACAAAAGGCTCGGACAGATGGAAAGAAAAGGGTAAGTTTCATCACAAACAACCAGTACGAGGTAGTTGTTCATCACAGGCTCTTACTGTTTGTCAACTTCTACAAATCTTTTGGATTCAAACCCCAAATCAGTTTCAGGTTAGCAGAAACCCTATTTACTTCTGCTGGGTTTGGATCAGGCACCTTCTAGGTTAAAAAAAAAAAAACACACACACAGTTAATGGAAATGCAGTGTGCATGGAGCTTCCACACCTATTAGCAGGTCTCTCCAAGAAGACAGTTTTCCATCCATGCATTAAGCCAGTCCAATCCTGACATAAGCTCATTTCCATTGATCCTGATTACATAATAGTGACTTAATTCTCCATAGAACTGAGTTTTCCATATGTTTGGATCTTTTGCAGTTGCTACATGATTTCCTTGTTCCCTGCTGGATTTGTTATTTATTATCTCTTTGGCCTATATTTAAAAATCATCGTCTTCACTGCAAGCAGAAATTTCTACAGACTTGTTTTGGTTTTCTGATACAACGTTTACCACATCCATGACCATACTGCAGTATTAGACACACGTAGAGCTTTGAGGATCGTCGCCAGTTCTGGACTGAAGTTATATTTTTGTTTCAACATACATTAAGAGTAGTTAATAACTGTTATGGCACCCAAGTTTTCAGGTACATTTACTGCTATTTACAATTCATAAACATCAATTTTATGAGATCTGGAAGTTGTGCAAAAACCCAACTGATTTCAAAGATTATACTTTTATAGCTGTAGATTAATATACTCACTGTGTGTGTCCACTCTATTGAGTGGACTGTTTCTGTCAAGAGGTAAAAGGAGCATGAGCTCCCAGTGGCTTCACTTGGGTAACACTCGGAAACACAGGAAACTTGGCCGTTTCCTGGAGGACCGGAGCCCAGATTTCTAATCTCTTTGGTAACACACACATTACCAGTGCTACTCACAAGAAAGTGTTTTTCCTTTAACATTCACATGGTGCCGCTGGGTAAAGCCATTAATTTTCACAATACTGCTTTATAGTAGAGGCAGTGCTATGCACTCGAGACAGGAGTAAACTGAAGCATTTGAATATCAAAAGCGTCACCAGAAACTAGGTGTACACCCATACTGCCACGCTACACACTGCAAAGTGTTTACTTGGGACTAGCCACAACTATGATGTGTTTTTAGTCTATCAGCCTCTGATTTGCTTACAGGTCACAGTCAGTTTAATTTTGACACAAACACAATCCCCTTTGCACCCCTGCCATATCCCCTCTTTGCCTTTGTAGCTTAATTGAACTTACTTTCCACTTTTAGCCAAGAAACCTTGCAAGTCTCTAGCAGTCAGTGGAGCTATTCACATGCCTGAAGTCAGCAGAAGTATTTCAGCACTTCTGTAAATTAATGTTTAAAAGATACATTACAATGTTGATCCCATCTAAGAATACTAGACAGAGAACAGGCTAAATACACCTAGTGCTTTTATTCCCATCCTCCTTCTGCATCTTACTCATATTCACATCTGCCTCCCAAATTTCAAGAGTCCAGGAGTAGGCAATGAGTACAATTCCTGGCAGAACAAAGCTCAGATCTTTTGTCAAATCAGCACTTTGTTCAGCAGGAATACAAAAGCTGCCCTGATAACTAACGTGAGAAAGTTGTAGGAAAGGCTACAGTGCCCGCAACTGCCTGAGCAGCATCCAGCCCCTGGCTCTAGAGTTGAGACTGGAAGCAGGGGGGCACGCGTGGTTGCCGAGCATGGCTTGCACCACCTGAGAAGAGGTCTGGGGGACTACGAGCAGCTCTCCAACACCTACGAGGACACTAACAAGAAGACTCACCTCTCCAGAGAGGTGCACAGTGGGAGAACAAGAAGTGGACATAAACTGAAACAGGGAGATGCCAACTGGATATGTGGAAAAAAAATGACTCCATAAATATTTGTTGCAGCAACTCTGTCCTCAGAAGTTTTCAAAACCTGACAGGACAAATCCCCAAGCAACTTGGTCTGAGTTCAGCGTTGGCCCTGCTCTGAGCTGGAGGCTGGGGTGGAGAATTCTCAAAGTCCCTTTGGAGATACATTCAAAACTACTCTATGAAAGAGATTGGGATTTAGAGGAAATGCATAATCTAAAAGAAGGGTTCTTGGACTGAAGAAGTCTGTGGCAGAGGAAGCACTGCTACAGTAAGACTATTTAAAAAAATTAATGCAATCATTTGTTCCTCAAGACTTCATGGAAAGAACCTCCCTTCTGTCTCTGCAGGACTCTGGAAATGGTGGTGGTTCCTGGAAATGCATCAGCAAAACAAACCATGATAATGATACATACAATGGGAAGCTAGAAGAGGAAGACAAGAATTTGGTGACATCTGGGAGCTCTCAGCCCTCTCTGCTGTAGGATGGACGGCAGGTGCCATCTGTCTCCCACACACCCCCAGGATGAAAGTGCCCGTGACCCCATTCCTTTCTCCTCAAGGAAGGGATGCAATCCATCAGCCCTGCTTCACACCAACAAGAGGTCCATCCCTCACCTGCACACCCAGTCAGAGGCAGGCAGGGCTGCCCTAGCTACTTCCCCACCAGATGCAGCAACCTTAGAGAGCCCTCCTAGCCACAGCATGGGTAGTCCCTGCTACGCACCCGCAGGCCAGCTCAGCACTCAGAGAAGACCTTGCTTCCCTCCAACCACACTCTCTCTACTTTCTGTTTGCAAGCCTTGACCTTCTGAACCATCTCCAAGCACAACCTCTGCACTCACACATGCATGAGCCTGACCAACCGCATAGTGAAATTACAGGAGGACAGCAGCTGCCCGCTCAGCACAGGTTGGCTGTGACACCTGTGAGAGTCATGAGTTTCAACCATCCCTGCAGGTATTTAAAAGATGTGTAGACACGGTGCTTGGGGACAAGGTTTAGTGGTGGACTTGGCATTGTTAGGTTTACGGTTGGACCCTGTGATCTTAAGGGTCTTTTCCAACCTAAATGATTCTATGACTGACAGCACGCAATGCAGGTAGCTGCATCCTCAGCACAACCCCTGGTACAGACACACTTTCTCTAGCTCTCACATCACAGCACTGGCTGTTCTTTGGCATCAGTGAAAATAGCGTGCTTTTTTTTTTTCTTTTGCTATGACAAGGAAAGAAGTTATCTTACTCTTCCATCATACACATCCAAGCCTAACAATTCACAGCCCTTATACATCATATCCCTAATTGCAAAGGGATCTCTCCCAGACGATCAAATAATCCAAGAGAACTGCGGCAAGTCACCTCACTGGGAATACACTACATTTAAACGGGGAGAACACCAGAAGATGCACGCTTTCTGGAAACAGGATAAACTAGATGATTTAAAGGATCTTCTCCCTCTCTAATTTCATCACCTCTATACCCACATAGCCTGGGCCACCTAACCAACCTACTATTTTGCAACAAATTCCACGACCAGGGAAGGCTACAATGCAGATCAAGGAGGTCCCTGCTGCCAGGCATTTCTGAAGGACCTGCACACCCTCGACATCCCAAGTGAGCCCACTTGACAGCGCATCGCTACCCAACGGATTGGTCCCTCTCCCCAGCACACTGCTCCTGCTTCTACTGCTGCTCCATCTGTCAGCAGGCCAAGCCAGCAGTAGCACAACCTGGTGAAGAGCTAGTAGCTGTCTGCTGCTAGTGAGAAGGAGAGCGAATGCCAGAGATGGTGCAGGCAAGGAGGTGGGATTCCTTCTCAGCAGGAATAAGCTGTTAGGTAACAGGAGACTTCACGAGGTGACTGTGCCAAAGAAGCCTCCATCACCTACTGCATGTAGCCACCAAAAAGAACAAAGAAATATTCTCTGAAGCTGTCCCCAGGTAGATACCATTTATGTTCCCAGCCGGTAGAGGACAGCAGCACAGAACAAAATGTAGGTCAGCGGCTGGATGTAGAATAAAGCTGCAGAAATAATGAACACCAGTAACACTTTCCTTTCATACTGGGAATTGCCAACAGCTTGCCCTCGTTGAGCCAGATGTGTTTCACCACATCCCCAGGATCCTGGCCACGCAGCACGCCAACCAAATCACACAGCTCACTCTATGCATGTGTGCTGCAGCAGGCGCAGAGACCCAGACTGGGTCCAGCTGTGTTTATTTGGTCAGCTGCAGTGCCACAAAACACAGCTGCATCGATCTGGGTCCGGATACCTGGCTCCAAATAAAAGCAGCTCAGTAGCAAGAAGTTGGCCATCCCTGCTCCAGCCAACTGGGGCCAACCCTGTGACCAAGCAGGGTCCAGCCGCATCTGCCTTCTCATCCAGAGGGCTGCGAGTGGTGACAAAGGGGACGCAGCGAGTCAGGGTGAAGAGCAGGCAGCATACATGGATTATGGAGCCTGACTCAGGGCCAGGAGACCCCAGCTTTCACACAGGCCTCACCTCTGGCTTGAGCTGTGCTGCAGGAACTCTCCCTTTCCTGGTTTGTCATGTTTCCCAATTTCCACGTTGTCCATTATTCCTATCTTGATAGGAGTGATCGTCTTCCAGCCCCAGTCCTTTCTGGCTTCAGGAAAACTCCTGGCAACCAACATCAGAAGTGTTTTTTCTCTTTTCAGAAAAGCCTCCACACTTCATTTCAGATGTTATGGTTTTCATTTTCACATAATATACACTATGACTGATGTGTCAAAGCCATCATAGCCTAAATCTTCGGGTTCAGAAATAAAACTCACTATAAAGAATTGTTCCCTGCTACTGACTGAGTCATCTCCTCTAGATCAAAGCTGCTCCTGCTCAAATTGAAACAAAACAGTTTGACATTTGACTCTTTCATCTAGAAGCCAGCTCTATGTGTGCTAAGCAGCAGCTCCCTTCACATATTCAAAATGGAGTATTTTACTTCCTTCTGTCTGTACTATGGCGGAACAGGCCTGCACGTTTGGGAATAACGGACAAAATGTAGATGTACGAATGAGGGAAGGCAATCATACAATCAAGGGCTAAAAGAAAATTTGACATTCCAACCTAGAATCTGGGATTAGCAAACACTCCCAGCACTATTTCATCAGCAGCTGAAGAGGCTTCAGCCCAAAGCATCAGAGAAGTTGAGGATGTCATGGACCGACGGGGCCCATGCTGCAGTGCAGGGTCCATTGTCAGCTCCAGAGCCCTCAACCCTTGCTGAGATCTCCACAGATTATTTAGCTGCATTTTCATACAGCGTGTCTCCAGTGCGGTAGAGCCTCCTCATCTCTCACGGTCCAAATAATTATGTCTGGAGCAAGGGTCAGCTGCGTCTGTGCTATTAGCACCCGGAACCGGTCGCATTTCTGTTCAGCAGAGGAGTTGCCAGCTCTACATTCCTCCTTGTCTACCACAAGTCAGCTTTTGTTATGTTAAATGTAGATTTTCTGGCACATCAAAGGCACCTTTATCAATTGCACAGAAACATGGTTCAGTAACGTATCAATAAAAATTGGTAAAACTTGCAGTAAACCTAATATAAATCTTAGATTCAGTCTGATCCTTGTGGTCAGCCCATTGACTACGCTGGAGCGACACCAGGAATGAATTTGGCCCTTCCCACCTCATCTAAACGTGGGCCAACAGACATTCATGTTTATCAGGAAAAACAAGAACATATGCAGAAAACAGAGCATTTCCAACAAAAACCTCAATCCAGCATGGGAACAAAAGCAAACTGCAAAGATTTTGTAGCTAATCAGGAGTGGCAGTGCGAGGTTGTCTGACCAGAGTTAAACATTATAAGAATACCTCAAAGAAAGCATCGGAGTATCTTCCAGACTTACACGTTTCTTAATGGAGACACCAAGCAGCTGACTGATGTAAGAACATGTGATCTGGAAGTGGTACGCAAGAGTCTGTGGTTCTTATCCTGGTTTTGGAGTAACACCAGTTTCAAAGAGACAGTAGACAGCCTACATGAACTGCAAGAATACTCCATTTTATTACACACACAGCACTAATAGGACACCCTACGTATGATCTTCAAACGTGCTCATGCAAGTACCGCTCTCAGTGCTCAACACCTGGCTGTGCTCCTGTTGGTCCCCGTGGCTTTGACATTCCAGGGGGATTTGTAACTGACCACCAAAAGAATAAAAGACTCACCATAGCTGAAATTGTATCAGCAGCAAATGAAAAAAAAAAAATCCAGCACATATCCTTAGGGGGATGTCATTATTTAAGCCAAAGAATTGAAGGAAGGCTGACGTAGCCAGTCCAAAGAAACACAAAATCCCGTGCTGTTTAATACAGAATCTCAGCCAGAGTCAAACCCTGCCTCCGGGTACTGCCCCAGCACCCTGGCTGTGCTCAGGCTGGGCTGCACTCGCAGGCGGTGCAGATGCCCGGCAGCCAGGCATACCTGTACCCCAGGATTTTCAATCTCAGCATTGTCCAAAGCTCACTGCATTCATTTCTAAGCAGTATAGTAAAACTGTCGTTTCTCTTAAGCCAAAAGAGCTCCAGTGAACTATCAGAATCAAAAATAAATCATTCTGGTTTGGGGAATGCTGAGCCTCCTGGGTCTAGAAGGCATTTACTTCTCTTCTTAGCCAGATGTGGGAATTCAGCCTTTAGGATAACGCACGGGAATTCTGATTGCCATTTTGCTTCCCCACTCTGCCAACTCCCACTTCAGTTTCCAGAAATAGAACTCTTCTACACTCAGAGCATCTGTTTGAACAACCTGATCCGAAAACTACGTTCACTGAAGTTAACTAGCACAGTGCTAACAGACACAGCCTTAAAGCAACCACGTCCTCGCCCAGGTCTGTTCTGCTTCATTTATGGCCGGTTTATGCTGGCTCAATACAAGCCAGTGCAACCCATTTAAATAAATTTGATCAGTATTTTGGCATATATAGGTGATTAAATCAAGAGAGTGTGACTAGCTACCACGATCCAAGCGCTCAGATGACAGACCACTTCAACAGTGTCTCAATAGCTGTGGATCAGGATCAGAGACAGAATTACAACTCAATATTCCAACAATCAAGAGTATAGGTTAGCATAATAAATAACACTTCAAGACAGATTTTCAAAACCAAGGAATTTTCTTAGAACTAGGCCTTAGAGTTCACATGAACTCAGATATAAGCCAAGCCACACTTGCGAGCATTGGTACGTTTCTGACACGCTTTAATCGGTTACAGAGTCTGTACAGCATTGCATTAGGACAACAGTACCAAACAAGCCAATAATTCCTTTCAGCACCTGAAAGACAACCTAATTTCCAAGAAGTATCATCAAACTAGGGGAACAATTTCAAAGCTCTAGCTGCAGCAAATTAAACTGACGTGGCATCTAGGCAACTAGATAGTATCATCAGCTAGCATTGCTTGTTAGAGAAAGCTGAAAGGCACTGTGTGTGGATACATGTGTATATATCCTATAATACGACCAGAGAAGACAAGAGGGAATAAAGTTTAAGCAGTAATGAAAAAATGTTAATTAAGACAATGGTAAAATACTACCATGCTTAACTCAAGAGTAAATAATTTACAAGTGTTGCTTTGCTAAATGGTACAGTAGCTGACTTCTATTTTCTATCAGAAAGCAGAAATGTGACCTTTTGGTTTTTACATTAAGGTGAGTGCATGTCCACTGTAAATCTCAGGGAACATTTGGGTTGCTCCTTAGCCCATACAGCCCAAGTCCTGCAACAAGACAGATCCTTGTCAGCAGAGCTATGTGCATGCTTGGTGTACAGAAGTGGGATTGTATTATTAAGTCCTCAGTGTTACAATTAGTTAAGTTATAGATAGAATCCAGCAACACTCGGTTACGACCATCACGAGAAGTTAGTCCTCACATTCTCCTACAGCTCTCACAGACCAGCCAAAGGAGATGAGATTGCTGAATTTCCCAAAGCACCTGCAGCCCCAGCACTTGTTACACTTAGAGCCCCAGGCACTAACTGCAACATGCTCCAGATGAAGCAAGCCACCCATGTGGCTTGAAAAAAATTTAGGAGAAAAAGCACGTAGCTACAGTGCTGCCCAGCAGACTCGAGACCCCTGCAGCAGCAGATGGCGGAGCGAGAGCTACCTGGCTCGGCATGCGGCCTACTCTTCTGTGGCCTCAGGCTTGGGGAGGATGGCTCCTGGCCCACAGGCAGCAGCCAGGCTTGCTTTGCATCACACCGCCACACAGACCTAGTTTATACAGTCTCATGCACGACTCACCATCTTTTAGAAAAAAGAGCTGCCTTCACCCACAAGCACACGCACACATACCGAATTCTTAACAAGGACCAAAAACCTGGCTGTGGTTAGATGAGATGGACACACATCTCATCCCTCAGCCCAGCTAACTACAGCAAGGTAGAAAGATCTCAGCTGCTTCCTAGATTGAGCCCAATTAGTCCAAGCAGTTCCCTTCTCCAGCAGGGCTTTATCATACTCCAGCAGCTGCCAAGATCAGGCAATCCCGTAGCAGACGTGGAACCATAAATTACAATCCCAGCTCTCAGCCTGATTCTGTACACCCCAGGGCGACAGAGAAGTCTGAAGAGCATGACAATAAAAACAGCAGAAGTTCCCACCATTCAAGACTACAAGGCAGATTTTTAGAGGTTGCAATAAAACGCAAAATATCCTCAAAGACACCAGATTTAAACAAAGGAGACAGAACATGCTCCCCTGCCAGACAGCAAGGGATTGAAGGTGCTGATGGGATGAATGAGGCACATGGCCTCCAGCTGTCACTAGCCACTGCAGAAGTCTGGGCTTGCCACATCTCTGCTTTTAAAGGCAGCCCCAATTTCTACATATGTGATATTTTGCTACCACAAGTGGCGGCCACCTAACTGTTGCGACAGTAGCCCTGTAACCAGCAGGCACCAAAGAGCATCTCTGCTTTAGTACTGATTTCAGGTCATTCACAGTGGGACCATCAGAAGTCAGAGCTGTTTGGCACTGGGACTGACCCGACACATGCACTGGTTTATTCCACAAAAATAACAAATCTACAGTGCTACTAGAAGGCTTTGGGGCCACAGCTGGCTCAGCTGCATTCCTCAGCAGAGAAAGCTCCGTGTTTCACACACACTGGTGGAGAGACTTTCAGCTAAAGCCACCAGTGACATCGCAAAACCTTGTGCAACTCATGTTCTCTGTGAGCCAGCACTTTCTTCCCAAGCCTTCATAGCTGTCATACTTTGTAGTGATAAATAGCAATTACGAGATCTGCAGAGCAACTCTGGATCAGAGATTTCTCTGCAGATACCTTATCTCAGCTCACAGGAGCCTGCACACACGCTTCCCCTCGCCACCTGCCTCAGAGTACACGCAGGCTCCAGGAAGGAGACCCCCTCCTCAGAACAGCCCAAGACTTGCTCCCCATCTAACTTAGTCCAAGAGGGAAGGGCTCAAGCCACAACTTGAGCATGAATTGCAAAAATCTCCTGGCTCAGACCCACCTCTTTCAAAGCACTGCTGCCAAAGCATTATGCAAGCTTCTTCAAAAAGCATCCCAATTCCTTAGCGGTGCACCTCTACACCCCAAACTTGGTGCTGACTCTGGAAAGCCTAGGTGCTTTAACTATTAGCACGATTGGGAATCTAAAGATAGTTTTTTAAAGATTCAGTCTCCTAAGTCACAAGAGCAAGTGAAAAAGCCTGTGCATCATGCCAGTGCTGTGGGCAGCTACTGCTCCCGGTTATCTCAGGAGGAGAGTCCTCCACTCAGAAACAAGAAGCCCACAGGCTGAACTGCCAGCTAAAGCTTGTGGATCCCTATTTACCAAGCTTTTGCCAAGTCTTGCACTGCACTTTTATCCTAAGCAGATCCAAAGGAAAAACAGAAAAGATAAAACATATCAGAAAAATCTTTATGCAAGACAGAGCACAGTCCACCCAAGGGGGGAAAAATACTGGCTTTTATTAAAGTGCAAGTGGCCAAGCCCATGTGGGAGTTTCAGTCTGATCCCATAATTACGAGATATTTACTTCCAGATAGAGCTGTTCATAACCAAAGACAACGTTGCCATACACCCAATCATCCTCAGACGTGCTTTCTATGGAGTTTTGCCCACAAAGAAGGCAACAGGTCAGTGACAAAAAAGAGAAAAAAGTATTTTAGTGAGTCCTGACCCTGGTCTTTGGAACTTCAGACAAACCAGTGCAGTTCCCAGGCCTCCCCTCTGCAGCACCCTGCTACACTGTGGGTCCTTGTGCTGCCACAACTGACCTCCACCGCTGTGCGCCAGGGTTTAAGCCAAAGCCTCCCAGCCAGCAGGAATTGCCACGCTCACGCCTCCTTTAGCAACAGCTGCTGTCACGCCTGTCCTGGCCCACCAGCCGCAAGTTTAACCGCGCTCTGTGGTTTCAGGCCCAGTTCTCTCTTTCAGCTGTGGCTGGAGCAGGAAGGCAGGTTCAGACCTAACACTCAGCCCCGCAGAAGGGGCGCGTGCAGGCACAGCGCCAGCCCTGCTTCACTGCAGCTTCTCAAAGGGCTCAGCTCTTCTGGCCACCCTTAGCAACTTGTGTTTGTTTTGGAGTTTTTTTTCCCTCCTAAAGCTCTGCTCCCTGGATTCAAGTAATTTTTTTTTTTAACTACATAAAAACTTTGGGTACTGGGAGATCAGTGTCTTCCTACTGAACACTTCTAAACAATTTTTCTTTTGTGAACTTTTACAGTCATTCTTCCAGTTCACACAAGGTTTTACCATGTGCTGTAGCACACAGCAAGAAGTTCCCAAGTTTAACTTTTCTTCTTCAAATTGCAGCATAGCTCTTACAATGAAAATACCTTCTCCCAGCTACTGCCAGGAAACTTGCCTGTTCACTGACACTTCCCCGTCCACTTCCAAACCAGAACCAAATAAGCAGTTCCAGCCCAGAAACTGGCTGTGCTGGCACCTGCACTACCAGCTCCTTGGGGCAAGGCTACGTCAAACACATTTCTGACCCACAGAGCTCTGCTACCAGTCTGCAGCGCAGACCAGACCAGTCTGTCTCATCTGCTGACCTGAGAGAAAGGCACAAATGACTCAACTTCCAAGATGAAGTAAACACCACCACACAGGTCGTCAAACTGGCTGTGTGACTGCAAGATCCCAATTTACTTGCTGGGTCTGGATCTGGATCTGTGCTTCAGCCAGCCAGCTTTGGTAAGGAACACCTATGTCACAGGTGCACATGCTCTCCACCATCTTTCATCACAGATGCACCTCTGATTTTTTGGTTCCCCAAGATATGCCCTACAGCTCTGGGCTCTCCAGTTGCCATTGCTTGAAGATACACTTCTCTGCCTCAGATGACTCCTGCCTTTCCAGAGGGTACAGCAATTTAATTTGGGTTTACAGAGAGTTCAAGAGAAAAGCATCCCTAATTTCCCCTGATCCAGGCAGGATGGTTGCAAAGAAGGCACTGGCCACTGGTTAGGGAGCTTGGGGGTCAGGTCCTGGATTTGCCGTAAAACCTTAAGGGTTCAGTCAAGTCACTTAGATCCTTCATATGTACTGTACGCTGAGACGGAAACATTGTGGAGGAAGTCTTCAGTTGAGCAGGTGCCCAGAATTTAGACCGAAAAGCCTGCAGTGCTTCAGTGCGCAGCCCTGCAAAGCCCGGGCTGCCCAGTTGCCTGCTTGCCCTCAGTCCACTGCTGCTGCCAGGAGCTAAAAGAGCCAGCCATGCTCAAAAAAAACCCCCAAAAAACCCAAACACCACCAAAAAACACCCCACCAAAAAACCCCGCATTGCAGGTGTTTTTGCATACACTCCCTGTGTTCCTGGGCTGTGGATGTTCAATGGAAGCGATCAGTGAAAACCGTTGAACAATAAACTCATTCACATGGTATCTCCGGTCCCCAGAGCCTGCTGCAGGGAGCAGCAAAGGTGCATGTAGGAACAGGAGCGACACTTGCCTGACACACTGCTCAGCACCACAGCACCAAAGCGAGGGCTGCAAAATGGAGCACTCCAAAAGCACGTGCCCAAAGGCTCAGAGCTTGGCAGCACTGCTAGCTTTAGAAGCGTGCTCCTGGCAATTTTGGTGGTGACACAGACATGGGCACAGACTCTGTAGTGGCAGGGCTACAGGGGTACTGCCTCCACCACATGAATCCCTGCCACTTACAGGCAGGAGAAGGAGCAAGCCGCAGTGACCATTTTGGGGGCAGCAAAAGGAGCACCCCCAGGCCTGGCAGTTACACACACACGCCAAGGGCCACTGCTGCTCATCAAATGGGGGCTGAAGCCAACATCCATATAGCCTCATGCCCATCTGCAGTGAGCACACCCTGGTGCGGAGAGCATCACAGAGGTTCACGCACACCCAATACGACCCAGAGCATCCTCAGGTGCCCTGTTCATATAAGAAATGCAGCTGTGCTAGAAGAGACAGAAATATTATACTGGCATAGATGACAGTGTGTAGGATGGCTTGGTAGGGTGGACACAGTAGATGTATAATTGACACAGGCTGTGGTTTCAGTCACAGAAAAAGGCTTCATCTCCTAAATCCCTGCTGAGTAAATTACTCCGCTCTCCTGCTGCCTACTCCCCAGAGTCTCCTCATCTCCAAAACTCACGACTCTCACTGAAGTGAACGTCATTGTATATGTTACGAGGTTATGCAGCACACTAATTTTCATCTGGATTTCAAAGAAGGCTCAGCCCAGCAGCTGAAAATTGTATCGGATTTGGTACAGGGCAGTACATTGCCCTGTTTTCTCCAGTTGCCAATTACACCAAGATGATTAGCTAAACACAACAGCTGTGGTGATGCTCAGCTGAGGAGAAACCACATATGTTTGTACAGAGCCTAGATCATGTTAATATGAATCAATCCGTTTCTGACTCATTAACAAGAGTTTATAAAGGGCATCAGATTGTTACCAGGGCTCATGTCTTTCATTCATGTCTCCACTTTGCGGCTTAATCCCAAGCATATCTCCCTGCATTTGCATGAACTTGTCAAAAAGAACACGTGCTGAAGTCCCAAACAGACCCACACCCCTTTCCCCTCCCAGTTAAAACATGTTAACTACCAAACAAACACCGTGTCTTTCTACCAAGTCACTATTTTAATCCTTATCAATGCTAAACTGTTGGCTGCTGTTAAGAAGACAACCTCTCCTCCAGAGACAAACAATGCTCATCTCTCCTTAGAGGAGCACCACAAACACTAACAATGGCGTGCAGAGCCCCAGGAGACCCTCTGATAAGAAATGCAAAACTTGTGTCTTTGCTCAACACAGACAGCAAAACGAGAATGCCAAACACCTTTCTTTGAAGAACTGGGCTGCAAGTCACTCTGATTTCCATTACAGAGCTCTAACACATTAAGCACACAATAATAATCTCACAAACCTCTCATGGCTCACATCATTCAATAACTTAAACTACGCACACGGGGGGCTGCATCACAGGGGAATCACCCACGACTGCGGTGACAAGGGGTTGGTCTGAGAGGACTTGACAGGGATGGGTGGATGAGGAAGGGTGCCACCAACACACCACTCACCAGTAACAGTGGATTTCAGCACCCCTTCCTTACCCCACGGTCTGGAGATGGCTGGTCATGGACCAGCCAGCCACATCTGACATGTGCGGCAAGGCGTAGGCAAGGAGTGCCTACAGTAGTAGGTGCCACACTAACAGGGAGTGCAAGATAGGACAGTTGTATGAATCTAGTATTCAAAGGGAAGGAGGAGAGAGCGTGCTTGCAGGGAACAGAGGAGGAGCAAGGGATGAGCAGCTCTGTCCTTGTCACTTCATAGCTGTGGGTACAGCCAGCATCCTCACTCACACCTGCCCTCTGCTCCCCGCAGGCTGTTGGGTCTGTTGCCTCAGGTGTACCTCCCTCAATCACACAGAGAAGGCAGATTTTTAAACAGCATCTTCACCAATGGGAGAAGACATGAAGAAGACACTCTTTACTCACAGAGATCATCCTTCAGAGCTTTAATAGCCTAATAAGAGTCAAAAGCGTACGTCCTCCTATGCAGCTGCCTTTGCATCTTAATTTGCAGAGGCTGGGAAAGGAAACCCATTCCCAGGAGAGTTTCACAATCCCTCCTTCACTTCCCACCACGCGAGTCCAACAGCCTGAGCTCTTCCCGCTCCACGGGTGCCACCCTGCCAGCCACCAGCCCCAGCCTCCCAGGCTCGCACCCCACCTGGCCCTGCACGCTCCACCTGACCAGATTGCTGTGGCAGCTTTGCCCTGCCTTTGACACAGGAGGGACTCCTCTTGTGCCTGCCAGATTAGCGCTCAGATTAAAGCGCATCCCTGCCTGTGTTTAAAGGAAAGAAACATTACTGTTTGCTGATGCTTGCAACCTTCATTTCTTAAGTAACAGGAAAGATCTTTTAGTCATATTCCTCCTCCCAGAACATCAGTTCATTGCTCAACAGCCGTCTTTGTGTCCATCCATCTCCATCATTACAGGATTTCCCTGCAGAAGCGCTCTGCCTGGCTACCGGCAAGGATGAAGACTGCCCATACCAGCCATGGCAGCAACAAGACATCCTCGCCAGAAACAGGCACATATCCCCTGCCCTTATTAACAACAACTCACTTGCCTGCTTTCTCCACCTGCTCCTCTGGGCTCTGAACGCCCACACGTTCTCCTCCAGCCCAGCCCTTCCCCCCCGGGAACCTGCCTCACCAGCTCCAGGTGACTCCAGTCACCCCATCAGGCTGGGGACACCTCCCACCCACCAAACGAGCTGTTGCCATCACCTGCAGCCATCGCAGAGATGCCTCCCTACCCTCATTAACTCACACCGGCTCCCATGCATGCACACTCGTTACCAGTAACACAAAAAGCACTGGCAAGGCCCTGCAATCAGTTGCGCTTGCTATTCATTACACATGTGCAGAGCACATCCCCGCTGCTCTGGGGGAGCACTGTGCATATTTAGAAAGACAATATACAAAACATAGCTGAATCTTAATGAATCTACTGCTTTGCTACTGGAACTGTACAGATCCTGCCAAGAAAAAAAATAAAGAGACTACACAATATTTGACTTGTAATATAATCTTTAACATCACTTTTGCAGTATGTTACTATCGTGCTTATCAGGCCTGTAAAGTACGGATCGCAAGGAGGAAAAGGATCAAAATGCAACGGGCAGCATGCTGCCAGCCCTGTCTGAATACCAAAGTACTCACACAGTCAAGGCGAAAATTATCCTCGCACAACATGATACCTTGACATACGAAGACCCCACCAAAGGAGGATTAGGGAACAGGGCCTAACCAAATCTTGCCAGCTTGACAGTAACAAGTCCAAATGGGATCAGGCAGGAATGTATTTGTCTAGTACTAAGCTTAAATGTTCGAGCTCCCTAAGGAGAGCAGCAGTTACAAGGAGAGCCACACTTCCTCTCAACAGGTAAAATTTACTGCAAACTTGTTGTGTGCTACGCAAGTGTTGGATCCAGAGGATCCAACAGATCTCCAGAGGAGACTTGGACACACTAGCAGGAGCAGAAATTGCAGGGTACGCACACAAGTCCGAGTGCCCCACGCCCAGGCACCTCACCCCACGTCCTCCCTCCTCAGCTGGCAAGGAGCACTGAAGTTTCAGAAGTTTCACCCATGGCACCACAGATCTGAGACGAGCCATTCTCGGCAATAACGGCCAAGTAGCACCATGCAGGAAGCGCCAGAGCCATTGATTGCAGGGAAATAAATGGGCCGTGGGTGACCACCAGCCCGGATGAGATCTGCCAGGAGGAAAGCAGGGAGACTGCTCATCTACCCCTTCCCTAACCACCAAACCTATTTGCATTTAGAAAACAGGACACTCAAGGTCGCGCCTGCTAAGCCTGCGAGGGTGGGAAGTCCATCCAGATGGGCAATTGAGGAGGAAAGACGGAGCAGGCAACATTAGCCAAATTCAGCGGCTGCAGAAAACGAAAGAAGACACTGCTTTTAAGGTGCAAGCCAAGGTCCCGATCCGCAAATGGTGTAAAACGGTGCCTGCCTCCCTCCCCCCCTCGCCGCTCAGTGCCCCGNGCTTTTAAGGTGCAAGCCAAGGTCCCGATCCGCAGATGGTGTAAAACGGTGCCTGCCTCCCTCCCTCCCTCCCCCCGTCGCCGCTCAGTGCCCCGGGGCAGGCACAGGGGCACTTCGCAGTCCCGTGCGGGGCTGCACGGCGCGGCGCCCTGAGTGCGCTGCCCCGCACCTCCGCCGGCTCTGCCCGCCGGCACCGCGCTCCCGCCGCCCGGCCCCGAGCTCACCGCGGCCCCGCGCGCGGGGATCGCCTCGCGCGGGAGCTGGCTCCCGTCCCCGCTTGCTAGCCGCCTCCTCCTCCTCCGCAGAGCTGGACCCCCACCTCCCCGCCCGGTCCCACTCGCAGGGCAACCCCCCCACCTCCTGGAACGGAGCTCGGGCCCCACTCGTGGGGACCCCCTTCTCCGGGGCTGACCCCCGGCCCCACTCTCGGGAAACGCCGCCTCCGGAGCTGGCCCCCTGCCCACCGCAGCCCATCGCCGCCACGCTCTCCCACGCGTGGGGACAGCGAGCCGCAGTGGTCCCGCGTCAGCGGGGATGTCCCCCCCCAAGACCCTTCCCCTCCAATGCCGCCCCCGCGCGGGTCACGGACACGCGTGGCGCCCCCCTCACCTTTGTATTTATCCATGGGGGCCACAGCCCACCGGCTCCCGAAGGGCTCCGACACAAGGCACTGCCACCACTCCGCTCCGCCACCGCGCTCCCGTAGCCTCTTATTCCGGCAGCGCCGGATCCCCCGGCCGGCCCGGGCCGCCCCGCCCCGCCCGCCCCGCCCCGCCGCGC
>VZSC01001971.1:30020-79170 GCA_013398225.1 Steatornis caripensis
CCCCGCCCGCCCCGCCCCGGAGCCGCGGAGGTGGCCGGGATCGGGGCTCCGGGATGGGAACCGGGGACCGGAGTCTGGGATGGAGATCTGGGATCGGGGCACCGGCATCGGCGACCGGCCCGGCGCCTTGTCCCGCACGGAGCGGCACGGCACGGCACGGCGCGGGCATCGGCGTGGGGCCCCTCCGGCTGCCGGTCCCCTGGGAAAAGAGGAGGGTTAGGGCCGGTGACCGGAGGAGGAGGAGGAGGAGGGTGCCTGGGGTTGAGGCCGTGGGGTGGCCCCTGGGGCCCCTTGCTTCTCGCCAGCGCTGTGCCCAGGGCGGGGGTGCCCCGTCTGCTCCCCGTGTTTGGGACGGTGTTTGCTGTGGCTGCGATGGGACTTTGGGCATAGAGAAAGGCCTTGGTCATCCCACGACAGTTGTCTGTGGTCCCGGTGGCTCCCAGTGCCGAGAGCCCAGGCAGGAGTCAGCCAGCGACCCACTGGTTCGGGCTCTCCTTCTGCCTCCCCAGGGCAGCTGCTGGCTGGAACCCTGCGCCAGGGAGTTTGCACTGTCCCTTCCCAGTGGCCCCATTAAGGCTTCCCAGCAGGAGCTGCTTCCTGGATTGAGCAGATCTCACCGGAGGATGTCCCTGTCCTTGGGTTCCAGTAGCATCTTTCGTGCCCGACTTCCACCACCACAGACAGAGCTAGCATCCCTGAAGTGCTTGAATAGGAACAAATGGAGAAGTGGGCATCCAGTCTGACCTCCGTATACAATCTGTCCCCAGGCCAATATTTTGCATACACTGCAGGAATTAAGTGTTTATATCAATAATGAAAACATTGGAAGTTACACCAGACAAGGTACACAAGGATTATAGAGGAAGTTTTCTCTTGAGAATTAAGGTTAAGTCATCAGTGTGGGGACAAGGGAACCATACCTGCCTATTCCAAGGTCCTTCTGTCAAGAGGAGGGGCTAGGTGTCTGATCTGGAAGGGCAGCTCCGCGGTTCCTGCAGGAAGAGACACAACCATTACCTAGAAAATCAACAGCTCTCCTTGGGAGCTGAAAAATAACGAAACAGAAGACAGCACTGCATCATGCATCAGAGCCATATCTGGCTCTCTGTGTGAAGACCTAATCCTCCTTCCACTGAAGGACGAGGGTCCCACCAGGGTCACACCAAGGTCACGTTGTTCTGAGGTTAACCCTCACCCCACTGCCTTGACCCTCATATGGCTCACAGGCTTTGGGGTCTGGGCAAAACGGAGCTTGGGCCTGGCTTAGTGTTTGAAGTGTGGATGGGAAGATGGTAGCGTGGCCTGCATTGGAAACAAACTTTTCCTTGCAGAGAGCAGCAGGGCAGATAGGTGGATTCCCCAAACCACACAGCCCCTTCACATTGACTGTGCTCTGCAAGCGGAGCTCTTGGCCATCAACCCACACCTGAAGAGCCTGGAGTACTCACAAATGGCAATTTCCTAATATCCATCTGAGTAAGGTGGCAGGGGGAGCACGATTGTTTCTGTGCGCTAGCTGGATCGTGGTGTCAGCAAGGAGAGGACAGCTAGACAAAGCCAATGAGAGGCTCACACAATCCATATCTCCCAATTTTTGGAACTGTCAGCCCACAGACCATTGACATCTGTGGTCTAAGGCAGCCTTGGAAATGTTAGTACCACATATGTGGAGAAAACCCAAGCTTCCATCACATGGCCCTCTTTACATTTCAAAGCCAAAATAGCCCTAAGCACGCTCTTTTGGCTTGCAGCAGAAGCGAGCAGCCGGGCTGGAAGAGCGCTGCCCTGCATCGCTTCATGCCCCTCCTGCCCCCCACACTCCCAGGCTCTGCTTGACAGGGGTGACACCTCTCAGAGGATGTGTCTGGTGGAACTGGAAAGTGGATTTTGCCACATTGCAACTTCCCATACAAGAACAAGTTTTGGTAAAGGGTTGTTGTTGTTCCTTGATTTGTTCCACTCAAGGAAGTGGAAGCTGGAGCACTTCTCATCTCTTGCCAGTGCCTAACTACCACACAAAAAGGCAGGCAAGCCAAATGCCTGAGCCATCAGATCCAGCAAGCAGATAGCAGTCTTCAATGACTGGAGAGAAAACAGGTTAAATAAATTTATCTGTCATGGAGGAGTTCTTCTCTTAGAGCTCTTTCCAGCTACTTCTTGGCTCTAGCTTTCAAAATCTAGCAGGGTAGGCCCTGATCTTGCAAACTTTTTAAGTGTGCCTGTATTTCGAAGCAAGTGAGTAGTCATTCTGAACTCAGCAAGACTAATTAAGGATAATACCGGTTAAACAAACTAACTGAAGATGATTTGAAAAATCAAGACATCAGATAACTCAGATTCCTGTCTTCAGGACCCAGAGCCTTTACATCCCCTGCATGTCCCTTCCTTCCCCTCCTGGCTGTGATAAGGATGCTCTGGAAGCCCAGGACTGCTGACCAGCCCCATGACAATTGCTGGGCAAGTGGCAATGGGACAAATAGTAATGCCAGTGGAATACAAGTTCTTCCTGTTTGTCCCCTTCCTCTTGCAGTAAGAAGTACCTAAAATACTTCAGGATACTCTTTTTCAAAAAGGCTGTTGTGCGTTTAATAAAACTGGGAAATACTCAGACCCTGCTTAGTGCGAGGAGCTAATACTCTCAGTGTTGGTGCTGAGGTCTAGACATTTGCTGCTGTGCTCAGCTAGAGCAAATACTTGTGTCCTGGTCTTCCTGGTGGAGCTTCCTGGAGCCAATAAAATAAGTTATCTACCTGTGCACCCATGTATTCCTTGCTTTTTTCCTTCTTATTATTAGTGATGATTATTACTAGTGATGACACAGGCGTGACAAGCCTTCAGGGCCAAGATCATGTTGTTTCTGTCTTTTTTTAAGTGGCTGACATCCCTTCCTTCAGTGCAGAGGATCACACTATAGATTGCACGGTTTGGTGTTTCCTTCCCTGCATATTCGTACTGCAATAATAGACAGTCTGACCGCTAATGAGATTATCACCTTTGGCTAAAGTTCTCAAGCACCATGCTGTGGCTTTCAACTGATGTGATGCTGCTTCTCTGGCCTTACATCCTACGTGCTAAGTGCTTTTCTTTTTTCCCCAAATATTGACACTAAGCAGGTGTACATTGCTTATTATTATTGCTGTTTGTTACACTTAAGTTTTGGCATCAGCAAAGTCTTTAATCTGTCTAAATGTTTGCTGTGACTTTCTTCTTTTCACTTGCATTTGGCTTGCTCTTTCCATGGTTTAAGCATGAGTTTTGACTCATGCTTAAAAGTTATTGACCTCTCCGTCGTGAAAGCCGGAGGGAATTCTACCATGACAGCTTGTGTGCAGGTGCCCTCCAATTTCAGGGAAGTTGGGCTTGATGGAGGCTGTCAGGAAGAATCACACCTGACTGGGATGGTGCAGAGCTTCTCCCCAGGTATTTTCTCCCAGATGATGTTCTTCCCAGCTGTTGCAGTCTATAGTGGTCAGGTTTTTGCCTTCCTTCAGGGAGAACATTCCAGCTGGCAGAACAAAAGGCAGAAATTTCCTCCACACATTGAGGGTATCTGTCTTTTCATAGGGCTTTTCTTTCTGTCTTCATCATGAGCTTATCACAGCTGTGGAAAAAATAGTTCAGGAGTCTACTCAGCAAGACCAAGCTCAGTCAGAGTAAAATAAACTTGGTTTTGTTAACTTCCTGAAAGACGGGGAGCCATGACAAACACTCCGTGTGGGCAGGCACCTGGAGGACACACGGAGAAATGAGATGGTTTGGCAGAATAGGGTTAGCAGTGAGATGTGCTCAGATCAACGGTACTGCACCCGTGTCCTCTTTTCTTCCAAATATCATCTCAGGTACCTATTTAGGTAAGAGTATAACATGTCTGTGGACAGTTGTAATCAAGCAGCCATAAAACTATTTCAGAGGGGTTGACATGAGCGATCTGAGCAGACATAGGTTTTGTGACAGATCTGAGCTGAGATTAATGCTGAGGTGTGTCCCATTAAATGCCAAGAAGCGACGAAGCCAAAGGCTTCATCACTTTGGCATCCCTGGCTGCACTGCTGGGCTGTAATGCTGCCACAATCTGAGGGGCAAGAATTACTTTTGTTCATACATGGATCCCCCTGAACAGCAACAAAGCCTGTGCACCTAGGGACAGCTGAGGCAGCAAAACAACGTTGCTGTCTCTGAAAGGGAGAAGTCTCTTTCTCTCTCCTCCCGCTGCTTCTGGCCACATGATCTCTCTCTCCCTAGCATCATTTTCACAGTTACTGCACGAACTTCCATGCTGAAATGGTGGAAAACTAAAACGACAGATTCTTCTCCCAGCTGAGGAGGCCGAGTTGGGTTGCAGTAGAGTCAAGCAAGACTGGGACAGTGCCAGGTAAATGGGAAGCACCTGCAGCTGGAAAGAAGGAGGAGACCACATGAGCATGTCCATGAAATCATGTGGGACCACACAGCTGGGACTACAGAAGAGGGATCATCTGTCACAAGCTCAGCTGTCTTCCTGAAAGTCCTCCCTGATCTTCCTTCTAGCCAGGAGCGCAGAACAGACACCGGCAGGAGTTCAGTATATTTATGGAGCTCCCACCAACGTCTTTCGCTCCTGATCTTCTAAATCCTGCCTGCGTTCCAGAATTTCTGGTTTGGAGGGTGAAGGGGACAGTTGGTGTTGGGAAATTGAACTGAGGCCTCTGTTTATTCCCCAGGGAGGTCTAAATAACTGGACTCTGCTAACTGTCCTGATTCATACGATCACAGACTGTGTCCTGTGCTTAAACTCTGAGCCACCCAGGCCTTAGGAACATGAGTTTGTGAGAGGAGCTGTGATAAATGACATTGCCATGCAGCTTACTGCAGAAATTTGATAAGGATCCTGGGCTACCCGCTCAGGAGCATGAGGAGTAACGAAACAGCTTTCCCCAGAAATAATCCTTATGGATGCTTTATAGCAGACCAGACTAGTTCATTGGTTCCAGGAAGGCACTGGGAGCCTGTCAGGGCTCAGGCAGTGAAGAAAGAGCCCAAAGAAACAGAGAAGCAAATGGGTCACTCCCTGGGACAGCATGATTGTTGCAAGCAAAGCTGCTCGGTGCAAGAGGAGTGAGCACGCTGTTGGAGAACAGGACATGAGTCTTTCACCTTACAAGATTTGCAAGCATCCTGTCTATGGGTGTCCCTTTTGAGGTCTTTTTGCTCCCCTGTGAACCACCTTGTGATTCTGACCATAACAGAGATGACCAAATTCTCCCCCAGCTTAAACTTGCCTTACGCTGGTGTTGCTCCACTGACTTCTGTCCAGCCATTTCTGACTTTCACTGATGAAAGGCAAGACAGTCATCCCTAACACAAACAAAACCAGAGCTGTTTAGCTGCTCAGCTATACAAAAGCTTCATCACTGATACATTCCAGCAATGTTTTGGATTCTCTTAGACATTAACTGTTTCAAAAGAGCGTGGCTGGGAAGAGGGTGGCTGGAGGGAGGGGGGATATCCCATTAAGGACAGCAGGACCAGATGTCTTTTTGATGAGCTTCTCTTGGCTTCCCATTCTTTGACATTTCCTTTTCAATTGTGGAGTCCAAACTGCTCCTAGATCAACTTGCAGGGAACTCTAATAGCATGAATTGTTTTCATTCCCCCGAAAGATAGAATACCTTCTTCTGCCTGAGTATTTGTTCCTCCTGGAGCCATTTCGTCCTTATACTTATTTTCCACTCCAGACCCTCTCCCCTCTCCAGGGAAGCCCCTCAACTTTCCTTTGACCGAGTTCAGCACCACTTCAAGAAGTAAAAGGCATTCTTTGTTCCCCTCCAAACTCCACATGGGGATGCTCGCACCAGCAGAATTCATGGGTTATCAATGCACTGTACTCCAGCATGTTAACACCCCAGGCACCACAGGACATTGCTATCAGCTTCCTAAGAGTTTCTGATACAGATTTCTGATACATAATTAGCCGTGGTCCTAGTTTTTGAGGGGATGGGACAGGAAATCATGGCTTTCAGCTAAGCAAATATTAGAAAATGCATCCACGCTTACGGATTTTAACAGTAAATAAAGTTTGAGCAAAATCTCTCCCAAGTTGGTACAAAAAAAAACCCGTGTGGAGTTATCAAGCTGTCAATGGAGGACTCACCTCTACAGAGCTGAACTCTTGGCGCCTTTCAGCACCACTGAAACTTACACAGGCGCGAGCAAAAACTAATTTTATCAAAAAATGTGAAAGCATTAATTTTTACATCTTGCTACATTTTCACTGGGATTTTTTTAAGCCTCCCCCATCACCACCGCGAACTGTGGTCTGATATCAAGCGTGAGCTCACAGAAGGCTATTTATTCTGGCATTTTCCCAAAAAGGAGTTTTTTTCAGTACGCAGCTTTTCTTTAGGCCTAAACCACTTCTATTCAGCCAAAGTCAATAAGCAGTGCACACTTCTGAAGTCAGTGCTGCTGAAGTGTGCAAGGGAAAAGAACGGGAACCTGCGGTCACGCAGGAGAGCACCAACAAACTGCGGTTTGTTTCAGTGGAGGCTAAGTACTATGGAGGAGTCCAAGTTGCCTTCCCGGCCCCCATGTCTGCCATTAATATTAGATGTCAGGGTATGTCACACTACCTGCCAAAGTGGAAGTAACTACCAGGTAACAGATCTCACCCATGTCAGTCAAGTCTTCTGCTTTTTTTTTCTTTTTTTGTTCCTGTGAAAAGAGATTTAATTAAGAGTCAAGAAATCTGCCTCAGTAAATACCAAAAAACGCAGTTTCTCTTTTCCCACGTAGACCCGTGGAGCTGAGTTTCTCCTGCCTTCCTGACTATCATTAAGTATTCTGTTTAAATAGGCCAGCTTCATGCCATCTATAATGAAGTTATAGTGTATTGCTCTGTTATGAATGATGAAGCTGTTGTGTCCTACGGGGAGAAAAATCACTGTAATCCAACTTTCCTTTTGAAAAGGCCTAATGTATCCACATGAGATCTTCTGGCAGAGACAACTGAGAGAATATAAATAGAAGCTTAAAAGAAGAAGGAGGGGAAGGGGAAAATAACTCCAACAGGGCTGAGTAGCTGAAATTCACAAGTTTAATAGGAAGATGGATGACTGAAGAGCCTGTTCTGTGACACAATTAAGACTTTATGTGGGCCTTTTTCAATTATTTGTAGCTGACAAAATATCACACAGAGGCTGTTTCACACTGCAGGCCAGGTGCCCAGAAATGGGTTTTTCTGAGCGGGGGGGGACCAACTGGGAGAGTTCCAGGGGCACGGGCCACTAGGGTTGCCACTGGCTAAGTTAGGCAATGGTGTGCATCACCTCATGCACAAGTGGCAGGAGCAAAGAGTGTCCCGCAATGCCTGAGGCCCCTGTACATCCAAGCTGTCATCTGCCCATCGCCACGGAGCACAGCTGCAGCCACAACAGATGACGTGGGGTGGAAGGTGACTCTACAAGTGCATACGGTCCATCTTAGACCACATATTTCTGGTCCTCCTCACAGGCCAATAAAGTAAGGGGATATGCAAGTACCTGCTACAGGAAGAGGTTTCTGCTAATGGGCAATTCTCAGTACTGAGGTTATATCAAGAGATTTGTCCAGGAGCCTCTTCAGTGCAGGTTCTGCCCACCCCCAGCTCCTCACTGCCCACCCACCAGATACTGGTTTTGTTGTGGCACGTCATTCTCAGCACAAAGCTACCGCAGTTCAACCACCAAGCTTGAAATACTGTGTCTGTGTTTGCACACAGTGTTCACACGTTCGGTTGCTTCAGTACTGCAGCTTAAGGTGCTGAGATACAGCAGAGGAGTGATAGTGAGCTGGCGAGCAGTAATGGCTTTAGTATCTCCCATGAGAACTGCAGAAGATCTTACCAAACCTTCAGATCTTAAGTGTCTCCAATTTTGTTAAGTTTATTCCATTCCACAGTGAGCTAATCTGACTAAAGACATTTTAATTCAGGCTGAAAATGCCCAGAGTGGTGTTGATTGGTAAATTTAGTTTAGTTTTATTTTGAGTGAACTGGCCTGGATGTCCCCATGAGGAGAAGGCTGCGTTGGATCCCAGGACCTGTGGAGGAGTTAATTCTGCTTGGGTGGGACTGCGATGGGGCAGGGTCAAGCCTGTGGGAGCAGACACAGACTGCTAGGAGTCTGCCAGGCAAAGATAAAGCAGGATAATAGACACGCTCGTCCATATCTAAGTATCTGATTCAGGAAAGAAAGACAAGAGGAGCAGGGTTTGTGGAGAAAAGGGAGTCACTGGAATGTCCCCTCCTGAAGGAGGTGTTTCCAGAGGCAAGAGCAGAATGGGGGCAGCAGCAACAGGCAGAGATCCTTTGGGCAGAATTAGCCCTTACTAGGGCAAGATTGTCTCTAGGGAGATGTCTTCATGACAGCTCATTCTGGACTCCAGTGTTCAATGAATGGTTTTCAAGTTCCTTCAAAGACCCGCGTGGCTCAGCAGTGTGCTCACCATGGGAAAAGGGCACGGGGCAGAGCACTCCCTGTGCCCGCAGCAGTGGTGGCTCAGGGCACTCTTCCATCATGGCCTCCATGGGGCCCCCCTGACCCTCAGCAGGACCAGGAAGGGCCAGGGCTGCCCGGCAGCACTGCAGCAGCCGTGACTTCAGCTTATGTGTCTATGGACTTGCACTGCTAGAGGTGTTTGCAAGTCATTTAAAAACTTGTTGCCACTGAATGGTAGTGCCTTCCCTCACTCCTTCCCTTACGTCAGCACTAGCAACAGTTTGGCTGCACATCAAGGCTGGAGAGCTTGCTGATACGACTGAAAGCTACTAGTTTTTTTTTTCACAGGTTCAGATTTTCAGCTAGCTTTTCCCCCTGATCAGATGGCTGGTCTGCTTGCCCGGGTGGTAACTCCATTGTTGCTTGAACTGGCAGAACACAGGAAAATTCTCCGGAGGGTCCTCTGCTGGGATTGCCCCCAAGGGAGAAAGAAAGAGCACAAATGTACTTTTCAGGAAGCTGAACAATTAGTTAGTTACGGAAAAACCAAACTTTGACTGCCAAGAGTTTGGAACGAAGTCGGAGAATTGAAGCGGTGTGCACCATGGCAGGGCATTTAGTTGATCCAATATTTACTGGCCTCAGCAGAAGTTTATTTTCAATTACCTACTATTGTTTAACAAACCTGGCCAGTAAGAGGATTAAACCTTTTTTATTCTTGTTTTTTGGAAGGGGGGCATATAGAGGGAACAGCAAAAGCCAAAACATAAAAATAAACCACACAGTTTAAAAAGATTTGAAATATCAAACACTGCCTTTCCTCCTCCCACAAAATCTGTGCTCTTAAATGCATCATTGCAAGGGGAATTATTCATGTAGTCACATCAATAAATCTTACTTAAGTCCTTTATATTGCCGCCCTCATTCATCTAGCTGGTACTCCCCTGTAAACGATAATTAGGGTAAGAGCTAACTGAGATACCACAGTTTGCTCCTGGCAGTCATTTAACATCCAGCATAGTACCAAGGCTGTAAAGCAGACATTTCTCAGCAGCAGTTCATTCATTGTAAAACCTGTTTCGATTATTAGCTTGTCTCCTGTTTCACAGCAAACACTTTGGTTCACATAAGACCTCAAAGCATTTGTCAATGAATTCCCTGAATGGACTCAGCTGCATTTTGTTTTCTCTGCAGTATCTAGCTGAAATCCAGAGGAGTCAGCCAAGGGGGTGCACTGTTTCCCTCTGGCAGCCTTACTGGGCTAGTCCTGCAGAGACGGTTGGTTCTACCATCAACCTTCTCGCCAATACCTGGTGCCGTGGGGGCTGGGATACCCCAAATAATGGGAAACAGATAATGCATCTAATCCCAAGTGCGGAGACCCCCAGCAGCAGAGTCAGCCTCCAAGCCAGTCTGCTCTGGCCACACCTGACCCGCCTCTCGATGTTTCTTCATTGGGTTGCCCAGGGATGCACTATTAATTTACAGCCAGCCCTTTACTCTTGCCAACTATGAAGGCTGGGAATTTCACTAAGAAGGGCTTTACTCTGTAGAGACCATTTTCTCCAGACTTATGTCCAAACAATTTGCCGCAGTTTTAGCGAAGACATTCTAATACCCACCAAGGCAAGCATGCCTAGCAGAGGCTCTATCCCATCTTCTGCCCTGAACACTAACCTAGCACAGACCGTACGGCTCTCAAAGCTCAACCCATTCTCCCTCCACCCTAACATCCTTCTTCAGAACGTCACTCCCCCAGCCCGACAGGGGACGGAGAGTCTCTAGTTTAGCAAAGCCACTTGCAGAGACAATAAGGCAAGGACAATGCAAAATCTTCAGAGTAGTTTACAATTAGCTATCCAAGGTGAGCCTTAGCCCTCCGGCCCACAGACCCTGCCTGCACTGTCCCCTCTTGACCAGAGTCTATCAAGGAAAGTGGCAGAAGTAGGCAAAAACTTCTGGCCACGCTCGCTGATGCATTGTTCGATCAAAAGCCTTAGCGGGGCTTAACCTACCTTGCAGACTGGATTGATCCATGGGACACACTCTGGCAATCTCTGGCAAAAGCAGACCACAAAGGGTATGAGGGAAACCTGATGCTTAGAGAATTTCAGCGACTTGCCCAAGTTCAGAAAGCTGAAAGCATTGAACTTATCTGTCCTGACTTGCTGTCCAGCCGTAAGACAGGAATACCTAAAGGGCGGTGGGGTGGGGAATCAGTATTTCAACCCCTTGCACTCGAGCATGTTCCTGGAGTGGAAAAGTTGGGACTCAGGATAACACGCCGG
Organism: Steatornis caripensis; assembly: GCA_013398225.1. Classification (NCBI taxonomy): domain Eukaryota; kingdom Metazoa; phylum Chordata; class Aves; order Caprimulgiformes; family Steatornithidae; genus Steatornis; species Steatornis caripensis. Next base: position 40,762 of record VZSC01001971.1, read on the forward strand.
CACAGCGGCTCTCCAAGCAGGGCCAGTCTGCACCTGGCCTACTCTCCCAGCAGAACAGCCATCTCCTCCAGAGCATGCAAGTTGGAGGTGGCTTTTACTCCACCTCCCTGCTTCACTCTTTCTTTCTGCTGTCACAGCTGAAACACTCCTGACTTTGCAAAAACATCCAACTCCAGCAGTGTGAACCTTGAAGGCTGGAGACAATTATACCCTCCTTAATCGACTACTTAGTAATAGAAGGTGTGATGGTACTGCTGGAATTGAGAGAACTAAGGGAGGGCCACCACCTGCCCTCTCTGCCATGGACTTGAGATCGCAATTTCATGACACAAAGTGTGCAATATTCCTAGCAGTTTAACATGTTCTGCTCTTTCTTCAGACCCTGTTGTCCACTTGTGCCCGCCCCATTTTTCATGCCAGCACAACTGCTTTGCAATGGCACTGCTTAAATTTATGAAGGGACTGGAAAGAAAAAAAACCCCACCACTCCTATGCAACAAAATAGAAAGTAAAAGATGTTGTTTTAAGCAGGATCAGTTCCCAAATGTCATTGAGAGCGACCCCACAAGCAGTCATGCTGACATATCTGATGGCAGGAAAAAGCTGTGGGGGCGTGGGAATACCTTAAGCTCGCTGAACAGCTGCCCAGTGCTTTGTCTTATGAAATCACAGCCTGAGGACAGACTGCGCTGTGCTGTTTTCCTGCTCCCCCTCTCTTCCTTTCCCCCCTAGCTCTTGGGCCCCCATCACTACCATGACTACATCCAGTCCGGGATGTACATTTTAATCTGCAGTGTGTATATAAAAGAGAGCTGGAAGCAGTGGCTGTCTGAGACCCACCTGACCTTTGGACGTACAGCAAACTTCCCGTTCCAGTGCTGCCGGCTCTTTAATCTCCCAGTCCTTAAAAAATAAAAGTGAGATTATGTGAAAAAATGCTTTGTAACGGGAACTCCTGGAACAACTTTTCTCTCTCGCCCTCTGACTGAGCCATAGAAAACAGCAAATATCTCTCCTGAGAGTCCTTTCTCACAATAGAAAAATGGCAGACGAGATTGAAGTTTCATTTCCCAGCCTCAGACTCAGCAGCAGACAGCTACAAACGCTACGGAGAAATAAAACAGCAAGGGGAATAAACCCCACTTTTGTTCATTCAGAGTTTGAGGAGATTTTTGGTGGGGAACGAGCTTCTGACAGTAGAGCGAGTCACACTTGGGAACAGGGTTTCTCTTTCTGCAGGAGGAAGTGGTCTTGGGCTATATACTTGACAGCAAATTAGCATTGACATTTGACTTGTTTTGATCTGAGCTATTTACAGTGGTATTATCTGTGTATTTTTGACATGCTGTGAAGATTCCCATTGCCAGATGCCTCGCTATGGCTGTAGGATGCAGTGCATTCCACAGTCATTACTCAGGGGTCATAAACCTCACATTATATGTGGGGAGGAGGGGAGCAGGGGAAAATGGTCTAACAACTGGGGGAAAAAAAAGAACCCCTGGACTTAGATTTCACTGGGGTTTTGTATTTAACTGGAGGGAAATTAAAAACGCACTTAGGCTGGCTGGCACTGTGGAGCTGACGACTGCAACGGATCCTTGGGAATTTGCTCTACACGTAGGAGCGCATTCATGGCGGTAACATTCCCAACTGCTCTGGGCCGGGGAAGGCTGCAATGGAGCAACTGCCCCATTACACTGCTGAGTCAAAGATCCCAGCTGGGGGATTGCTGCTTAGGACCTCCAGAGCTTGGGTTGGCAGGACATCTCCTTGGGCTGGCACTACGCAGTAACTTGCTACAGGGAAGGAGCTGAGACCCAGGCAGCGGATTTTCAAGAGTAAGTGAGACTGATTCAAAAGGGAGACTTTGGTTTTTTTCTTTTCTACGGTTGGTAAACTTTCAAGAAAATTTCCGAGGCCAAATCATAGACCTACACTTCTGATTTTTTAAGCAGATCGATACTCCGTGCACAGACCTTCCTTGCTCCCTAACTGTGTGGAGATGTCCAGGGAGACCCTAACATGGAAGTGCTTGGGTTGCAGGCTGGCAGGCAGGGAATGGGGTCCTGCCCTGCAGAGCAGTGAGGAAGCATCTCCCTGATGTCTGGTTGTCCAGGGGAAGGGGAAATAAGCACCGCAAAACCTTTTTGAAGAAAGGTCTCTCTTAGACTCTATGTTTGCCTTTCAGATGAACAGCTAGACATTTAAAAACGTCCCTGTGTCTTCTTAACTCGTCTTTGGCTCAGGTTTGCCCAGCACTCCCCACCAGTAACCTGCTGTCAGCTAAGGTTTGCTCACAAGAGGCTACAGTTTTCTAAAAGCCTGAAGTTTCTCAGTGCTGATCCTAAAAAGAAGAGGTTAGAAGATGGGTTATTATGTCTTCATTCATACCTGGTCCGATAGCTCTGACGGCTGTGAAGCGGCTGGGCAGGAAATGTCTATAAACATGGAGGAAGCAGAGAAACGAGGGATACTGGAACACATGTGCTGACCTGCTGAGGTCCACGGGCCTGCACGCCTGTTGAAAATTAGCCCATTAAATGTTCAAAGCAAGGGTCATCTCCACCCTGTATGTGCAAATTGTCCAGTTCAGGATTAGGGGTCTTCCAGCTAGGCCCTGCGGCAACACAGATAGCAAAATACTTGCATTTAAATACTCTGCTAGTGGTGCTTCTGCCCTTTACTCAGTTGTATTTCCAGCAGTTGCAATAAATTAATCTCATTTTCTGATTTTGATTTGATTTTGTCCCACCTACAGCAAAAATACAATCTCTGGAGTAAACCATCCAAAGAAAGGAAGCATTTAACTGCCATCACGTTGCTGTGCTGGATTTGTCCACAGAAGAGTCTCTCTTGTGCAAGTTCCAGCACAAATACAGCAAAAAAATCCAGGCATTGCCTGGGAAGTGAATGGGGCAGATATGAACTTTGCTGAAGTTCATAGTGGTATTCAACACCATAGCAGTGATGTTGAATTCTCCACCTCTTGCTCTCCAAGCAGGAACCTGAGCCCCCACCTCATCTGAGACTTGGTCCTTAAGATATACACAACATAGTACGTTGAAGTAAAACCCTGGGGAAACCTCTACCTTCGTTGTGAGAGAGAACCTGTTCAGAGTATCAAGGTAGGGCAAGCGCAGGGATGAGTCTCGAGGGCTGAGGAGTGGAAGAGAAAGTGGGGAACATGTTACCTGCAGGGCACAGATGTCAATGCTGCAGGCTCTTTCTGTAGGCTCGAGGATGCTGTGCATGATGTGTGATGCATCGCTCCTGCCCCTGCAGCTCAGATGATCAACGGCCTGAAGCAGGATTCTTTCCCACCCTCTTTAAGGTTTTTTTAGGATTGATCCCCAGAGGCTTCACTTCAAACAGTAACACCACCACACCGCCCCTCTCAACAAACAAGCCGAGACGCCAATCCTAATGAGGCTCCAGCTCTGGTTACTCCAGGTCCCACAACTGCAGCAGGCTCAAATTAATTCAGTGAAGATGTCTGGCAGGCTCTCTCGAGAACTGTGTATGAGTGGCTTCTTCTCCAGGGGGTATCTACATGCAATAATGAGTGAAGTCCCTTGACATGCCTTTCTGACACACTGACAGGAATTGCTACAGATTCCTCTGAGGTGCAGTGTGCTTAATTCTGCTCCTACGATGGTCTGCTGGAGCCTCAGGCATTCAGCACATGCGTATGTGTTTTATAGTCCTGTTTCCTTGAAAGGCATTGTCCCCTACCTTCTACACCCAGACCAAGGCTGGGCAAGTTTAAACTCCAGGTAATTAAGCAAACACTTAACTTTAAATACTAAATCACGTAAATATCTTTTCAAGTCAGGGACTAAAATTTTAGCTGAACTTGCAATGATAAAGAAAGGGAACCATTTAGCCTGTGAAGCTGATGTAACAGCATGACCTAGTTGACCTTGCTGCTATCTCAGGTCCTTTGAAACCACAAATTGACCACACAAAATTAACACTCCTATGTGGTTTGTATGAATATCTGTTGCTAGTGACTTAGTTACAGGAAGCCTTGTGTCCATTTTCAAACCTTTTGTCAGAATTTCACTGAAGCTGTGTAACTGTTCATCTGCCTTGCTCTGGTCGCTCATGCCTCACCCCTCTCCGTCTTTCTTGAAAGCACATCCTGTTTCGTAAGAGGACTTTCATATAACTCTGCAAGATGAAAAACAACCCCAACAAATAAATGAGGCAACACAAATCCAGTGATTAAGAATAAAGCTCCAAACTTTATTCATTGACTTGAGTACAACAGTGATGCAGATTACAGTGGCACAGGAGTGCAATATGTGCTGTTTGCGGTACGACAGTGGAAACACTAATTGTAGAACAGCAACCCAGCTCAACTTTTCATTATGCATAGAGGCAGATCTACTGTACAGACAAGACATTGATTCACTTTTACAGAGACTCAGAGAGAGAGCTGTCTCACAGATGAATGGAAAACACAGGGACACCTCCCCATAACGCTGGTTCGTAACATGTGCAGGGAGGAGGAAAGAAAAATGAAATAAGAAAAAGTCCTATTGCCAAAATCTACGGATTTAAAGGAAAATATATCTTTGAAAAATTAGTTTCAGTTTCCAAAGCTTAAAAAAACTGTCCCCAGCTGTAAGGCCCCCTTAGAGGAAGAGTTGTCAGCAATGACCAAGCCGCACTGCTTGGACAGGACTGATCCCATAAAGACATACAGAGCTCGCTGCTGTGGGCATGTACAGCAGTCAGAGGCTTTCCTCATCTAGCCAGCCGAGAAAGAGCCTGCTCCAAAGCGCATGGATGTCAGTGAGAGGCTTCAATGATTTCAGTAGTTTTGCATCTTGGGGAAGGAAGTGCTTTTGGAAGGGTGTTCACTGACAAAAGCCCAGGCAAGTGTCCAGTGGGACCTGTCAAAGCACCTAAGGGAGCTAGAGACTCAGCCTGGTAAGGCACCGCTGGAATTCCCACAGCTGCTTCTGCTGCTTGAAGTGCTTCATTTCCTAATGCGTAGGAGCAAAGTCCTGTGGGCCTCAGCTTTACAAGTCCTGGGAGCAACACCTGTCTTAACTGTGGTGACCCTGACAAAGCAAGTTACTGTTTGCCTTCAGTAATCTCTTTTCGCCTCAAAATAAAGACCACAATGCACGTAGAAGTATTAGCTCTTCACATGGACAAGCATTTTTTAGGAAATCATTGGCAGAAATCTATTTCCCTGTTAGAAGCCCTTTGGGCAACAAATAATTTATTTTGCATACAGGCAAACAACATTAATGGCCAATTACAATCCCCCTTCCTGCGCTGATGCTACATTAAAATTAATAATACTTATTCTCTCCCTGCCAAATGCAGGCATCACATAGCTCCTGCCAGCAGAACTGTCTGACTAAAAACTCTGTATCTTTGCATTGTGATAGATTTCGTTCTGCTCCTTATTTTATTAAGCACAAAAAAGGCGTGTGGGAGAAATCACAAGGCAAAACTCACCAGCCAGAGCAATCCTGCAACCCACAGAGATAAGGGTGTTTCTACACTAACAGAGAAGGGCACATTGTACTGCTACTACAGTGCTCAGAATCTCTCTCTAGCTCTTCATTACGTAGCAATGGGTTAAAAACATACCACACATTGTCTAGACCAGCCCTTGCTATGCGTCTATCCTGAACACTGTGCTGGACTCTAGCAGGTGTGTTGACAGGACTAAAAAGTTTGACAGGGCACAGACCGGACCATGACCTCTGGCTAACCAAATGGGGAAGGGGGCTGTGGAGTCAACCCTAAGTGTCTCTCTGACACGGGAAGACGACTGGCATTTCAGGACAGGTTAGCTGATTTTCTTGTTTCCTGCACGTGTTTTATTGAATCATCATTGTCATTGACTGGTATTTTTCCCTGCCATAGGTAACTTCCAGGATGTGGACATCCTCCTCCACAAAAACATTCCGAAGGAAAGCAATGAATCATGCAGTGGGAGAAAGGCCAGTTTCCATTTAGTCTAGTCTACAAGGCTATAGCCCAAATATGCCAAGATCTCCTCCCAAGTCAGGATGAGCCAAGATAAGTCATTCCAAGACGAATTTAGAGGATGTTCATATTTTTACCATTTTGGGGGTTAATTTTTCTGTCACTTGTGGTAACAGCTCCATACCATTAATTTCAGTGTAGACACTCACAAGCTATGAGCTCCAAACTTGACTTCCCCAGAGTTTGAAATAGGTACAACAGGGTCATGCCTGCATTTTCTTCTAAGTCTGCTAAACACCTATGTCCACAATGCATCACAAATCACATTTAATGAAAGGCTACTAACCAAACCGAAAACAAGCATGTTTCTCAGATGCCACTAAAACCTGTCTTAAATTACACCAGCGTGAGATGGTAACAAACAATTAAAAAAAGACATTCTGTGAGTAAACTTTGTAAGAACTTAACTCTTCCAGTTGTACAGAAAGTTTAGTTGGCTTAGGATAGGACACTGGCAGAGCTGAGATGCAACATTCAGTTTCCTAAACTGAGGCCACAATAGATAACATTGCTTCATTGAGAAATAGTGGACAGTTTAGTAATTTCCAAATCTGCTCTTCAAGTTGGCTTAATTCTGCAACCTTCAGAGATGATGAACAACAGACTTATTTCAACATATTTATTTCAACTTCTGAATCACAGTAGGCTGGAGCTTACACTGAGTTAAGGCACAGGTATAGAGGGTATGGCCAGCTGTTCCCACTGTAATGCAGAACAGTTCTCTACTTGTTCATATGGAAATTATCACACAAGTATCTGGAGAGGGCACAAACCCCAGTAAGTCAGATCTCTGGATTCCCCATTAATATGAAGACTACTGCACAGGGTGTCACCCTTCCACCTAAGCACTGCCAGGGATGGGTGCTGAGAATGTTCACGTATGCCTGAGGAGGCCTTTTAAATTATATTACCTGTGGCCAACCTGGCACTTCCATGATGTGGGAAACTGACCCTGCCTTTTGCACGCTCGATGTACCACAGAACCAGGTATCCACAAGCCCCGCGGATACAAGCACATACGCAAGTGACAACCTTCATAACTTAATGACCGCTATCCATTCAACACTGTGCACTATTTGGAAATTCCAGGTTAACTACTCACATAGTATCTCAACACCAAATGGGGAGTGTGTGCTACATGTGCACCTATGATTGAGAACCTGCATGTGTACATAATCCATTTTGCACAGGTGTGGTTATTCTGCAATGCCATCCCAAGTAAGTGTTTTGGCAGGTCTTACACCACTCCTAAAGCAGAAAAGGGGAGAAAACAAGACAAGAGCAATCAGTTTTCAGTCCTCTTGGCAATGACGTTCTTTCAAAAGCACTGAGCTTCATGGGACTTTATCAGAAGCTCAAATGCTTTGCAGGAGATAGAAGAACATAAATATGTACTTAAGGCATATTCACAGAATCACAGAATGGAAGGGACCTTTAAAGATCATCTGACATGTCTCAAGGGAATACTGAAGAGGGGAATTACAAAGAACTGCCCAAGAAAATGCTACTTGATTGATACTAGGAAAATGATTCATTGCTTATAAAGAAAATTCTCCTGGGGCTACATTCCTGTTTTTATTAGGTGGGAAGACCAGATGAAAGAACAGAAAATGTTGCAGTGACAATCGCTAAGGGCCCACTGCAGAAAACACACGCACCCTCTGCGTCTGGCTGCAGCGTGGCTTTTAGGGATATGTGATCTCTTGGGGTGGGTGTGTCTACATGTAGAGGTTGGGATAGTTAAGGGGAACTAACTACAGGCATGAAATGAAAGCTCAGAAAACCCTTCATGTTCTCAGTCAGAAATAAAGCAGTATTAAGCCTACTGCAGAGGGCTCTGAACTCACTGACTGGGCTCCACACCAGTGAGATGTGAACCAGCAGTGGCCCAAAAATCCAGTTAGAGATTAATTGTTTCTACAGCATCTAAGCTGGCTTCTCTTCATTCCTTCCAAAGCTGCAATTGCAGCTTTAAATTCTCGGTTGATGAGGCAGATACAAACTACCCTGTAATTCTTTGCAGGATGAGTTGGTTTTTTTTTTTTTTTTACTTTTTTTTTTTTTGAGAGACAGAGAGGAAGAAGAGAGAAAACAACCTGGCTTAGTCATTTTTGAAATGACTGGGTAGTGTATTCGTATATGCTGTGAGAAGTTCAATAGTAATCTAGAGATGGGGCCAGAAAAATGCAGACTGGCAGCTCACATCCTTGAGAGAGCAAATTGTCAGATCAAAAAGGTTTATTGTTAAGGCGACTTGGGCTGAAAGACCCATAATGCCTACTAGGTTTGAGAGGCAGGAGCACAGTATCGTCTATAGGATGTAGGCTGACAAAATCTGGAGAACTGTAATACCTTAAATGCATAAAACCTCAAATGTTGATCTCAAAGTTAAGCCACGTCTTGCAAGTGTTTCCCAAAGCCTGTGACTGTAAAACACCGCTGTTCTTTTGTCGTATGGATCTGGTTTCAGCAGTCACTCAAAAATGCATCTCAAACTGCCAGTGCTCCTAACATTCCCATTTACTTTTCAGCGTTCCTCTAAAACCCTTTCAGATGCTTGTTCTGAAAAATGAAGTAAAATATTTTGAACTAATTTTGCTGCAATCTCAGTGAAGTCCAGAGAATTTACTCACAATTGCATGTGTCGCAGTATTCATTGAGGACTTCTGTTCAGCGGGGACTGTGACGCTAGATCTGCATGGTAGCAAATTCTCCAGCTTGTTCCATAGACTCACCGTTCCCTTAGCTCTAGGGACATGGGGCAGGTGCTGACCCCTTACATCTGTCTCTCATATTCTGAACCTTCAACTCAGATTTTATCAAAGGAACCACAGTGATCTGTTGCAACAGGATTTCCTAAAACAGCAAAGAAGAGGCAGAATTTGCGCCATCCTGCGCATTTCATGGTGAAATGCCATTTGATGATAGAGAACCCAACACAGTGATACTGAATCTCACAACTACACGGGACTGTTTCCCCTTCCTGACTTCCAGATTTTAACACCAATGTCTCATATAACAGAAAACACAAAGGTTCTGATGTTTCCAGTGCCAGAAGTTTCTGCATTAAAAATGAAACCTTGATAATCTTGGACAGACACAGAACCAAAATGACCCTCTCCCGTTATCAGGAGACAGGCTCATCAGTGCAGTATGCATTGGCAGTTAAGCACCAAGGAAGAGAAAAAGCTGACCTTGCAGCCACCATGCAATCATTCAATTACTTTGGTACTCATGTCCTCCTCTGTACAGGACTTGCCTAGAAGCATTTAAGGTATATACAGGCAGTTTTTTAAGCTGCAGCGTATTGGAAGAAGACTGAAAGCAAAAAGGAGTTTAATGCAGCTCAGAAACTGTCTTGCGTGATTACTCCGTCTTCACAAACCAAGTCAGGCACAAAGGGAAATAAAAATAACCAAGGCTAGAGCTTTGAAGCTTCAAGAGAGGAAAAAAAAAAAAAAGCCTGTGCCCTCTTTTCCAAGCACAAGTGAAAAACTACATTAACTAAAAAGAGTGCTTGGCCCCATGCACTGTGCCATATTGACAACAGCAACTGTAATTTGATCAAAAAGCCTCTATTGGCAGAGCACGGCACCTTGATGGTACCTTTTAACTCATAACCATTCCTCCCACAGAGGGATGAGTCTGTATGTTAGCTTGCAGAGAACCACCTTCCCTGCTGGTGTAAAATTCTACAACTCCACTGCAGTCTGATGAGCTGTACTAGTAATTACTAGCAGGGAGTCTGTCCCGAAATCTCTGGGTGCGAACCAGGGTACACTTAAAATAGCATTTTCTCACTCTGTCACTCCCACTACCATCCACCCATCTCCTGGACTAAATTACAAGAAAACTGACTCTTCTCCATCATTCCCATTACTTAAGTGATCTTATATTATTCATATGACTGGTTAAGCTCCAGCCTTAATAATTCAAGCAGAAAGTGCGGAAGAGGGAAGACTGACAACAGACACAGCAATTCACTTCCTATATCCTAGCAAATATATACAAAGAGTGCATTTTCCATAAAATCAACTGGTATGTACTGAAAGGGAGCAGAGTGCTCACCTTAGCAGACTGTATCACACGAAGATGTCATTTCAAGAGTGTCAATGAAGAAACAGTTGTGTGAAAGACTTAGTGTGACCTTGTGGATATGTTAAAGGGCTTCTCCTTCACTACAGAGCATGTACCTATCTTCTTCTCCATGGATATACACATATATACACACACATACACACACACAGACAGATGGAGAGATATAAATACATGTGTGCACACGCGCAAACACACACACACATATATATTTTTTAATATATATATCCTTTTCCAGTTCTTAGAGTGGTTACAACTACTTTAGTCTACAAGGCATCCTAAGGGCACTTCCTGGCTCTAGCAATAAAGTCCATCATATTGTGGAGAGAAGTAAAGGGAATATCATTGAGGGAGAAGAACAGAACAGTTTCCTATCTTGTATAATATCACGTAACAGGTCAACACCTCTGATAACTATCATTGTTGTTTCTGAGCCCTGATATTTTCTCCCTGTGTTCCAGGAGGGCAAATGTTGATCCTGTTCAATTGCTGTGCACAGAGGTGCCACTATGCGATTTTCCCGTTTTGGTGGATAAGTAGTTGCTTCCAAATAGTTTGGACTGTATGATAGAAGATCATATGCATAACTTTTTTGTTGGTTTGTTTAAAGGGAGATTAAAAGAGTTTTGCTTTTTTCTTCATGTCGTTGCGTCTCCAGAGAGGTAACTTGTCAAACTCCTGTATCGTCATGCCAAATATTTCTTGAAAAACTTCAGGTGCTAAGTGACGCTTTAAAAAAAAAAGGGGGGGAGAAAAAAAAAAAGGGAGAAAAGGCAACAGTCAGTCAAAGTGACACAACAGGAGATAGGAATGCCTTAGGGATTTCACGTCACTGTGTCAGAGCCATTGCAAGAAATAACAATGCTCTGGCAATACACATATCTAAGCCCTCATGAACTCGGGTGCTCAATGAGTCAACACAATTTTGCAATTTGTGAAGTCTGAGAAGTTTACAAAGAAAATCAGGAGAACTATTTCAGTTGCTGAATAAGCAAGAGACAGAAAAATGATTTGTCCGAAGTCACTCAACAGGCAGTGACAGACCAGAGAACTAAACCAGCTCCTGCACACCCCTGTCCCAGGTTTTAGCTAATCACCTCTGCTTACATATGGAAGTTCAAACAGACAGTGGCTTTCAGGAGAGCTTTGCAGAAAGGCTGCAGGTTGACATGCTACATGTGAAGTTCTGAGTAGGAAGATGTCTGGCCAGACTAACTGTCCAGCACATTTCTCTACTACCAATGAAGCATTTCTTTGGTGCTGTCTTGTGCACAAGTTACTTCTCGTTCAGCTGCTTTTGAGTGTACTGGATGGGGAAAGTGTATCCCTGTGGCACTAATGTAACACAGCTTTGAATTCTGATTAGTGATCACATATCTACTAGTCTAAAAATGTGCATAAATGGTTACTTACCCAAATTTTTGTGGCCACTTCCATTCATCTCCACAGAAGGTTAACTAACTACAAACAAGTTAAATATCTCCAGCCTTCCACTGGGCTGCTTAGGTCTTTCTAAACCACAAGGCTGTAAACAATTTTTGTTTGCAGAGATTTAAATCCTCGTGTTTTTGGACATCAGCCAACTCACAGGACTCATGGATGAGTTAAAGAAAGTTAGAGTTTTGATCCTCAAGGATGGCTGACACTGACTCTTAGCTAAGAAATGATCCAAGATCAAAGTATTGGTCCGTTCCAATATGGATCCTATGACTACAAAACACTTGACCACTTTTGGGCTTTTGACCAATTTACAAGTATATAATTAATTGCTTGAAAACATAAGGGGGTTGTGAGAAGCTGAGTCCAGGAGCAGAGAGACAGAGATGTGGGACTGCTGGCCCAGCACTGTTCGTGGAGATGCAGCTGCTTCCTCCCCCTGACTGACTCCTCTTTCCCTGCTTAGTGCTGAGAATCTTCCCAGTCTAAGAAGGACCCACACTTCAGTGTTTGAGCTTTCAAGTGTGCAACAACAAACAACTTCAGCAGGAAAGAGCATTTAGGAACTTGCTTCTCTTACCTCAAGCCTGGTTCTGTCTACATCTTTTAGTATTTTATTTCGCCCTCTGTTGGTCACCATGAGCATTTCATATGGAAAAATCTGTTAACAACGTATAAAAGGGGGAAAAAGAGATGTATTTATATTCTAAAGCAGATGGAATACAACGTGTCTCATTTTCATAACCACACAAACATTTGCTTTCTTTTTCAAATGAAATCACAGCTTTTTTTTTCTTTTCCTTTTTTCCCTAAAGTTGCATGGAAGACAAGCCAATCTGGACACAGCAAGAACTTGTTTAGTATCAAACTGCCTCATATTGTAGAGCCACTACACACTTGCCCGCCCCGCTGATTTTTATGGTGCATATAATGCATCAGCTTTGGTCAGAGCCCTCTAGTCAATATACCTTCTCATCCATCAATGTATAAGTTTACTAAGGTAAATGTATTTGTCACTCATTGGTCTAAGTGATGGTTGCCAAAGGGTGGACAGCTCTAAGGAAACAGACACTTAGAGGACTTTTAAAAGATGAAACAGATTGAAGTAGATAAAAAAAGCGCAGTAACTCTCAATAAGCAAGATATTAATTAGTGGGGGCCACTGCACTCGAAAGAATTCATCACATGATTTTCTTTGCCTTTTTGGATAGTCAAAGAATTCAAACAACTGCCCACTGCACTTGCTGGCCATGCTATACCAACATGGAATAAAGGAGATCCTTTTGTTAGACATATTTGCCTTACGCACCTTCATCTGCTTCAGAAGAGTATGTGTCCAGCACATCTCTCATTACCATCTCCCTTGATTTACCTTTACGTTGCAACTTATACATACCAGTCACTGGCTAATAATCAATTCTGGAATGCATAAATGATTTTACTTTTGTTTTACGTGTACAGGTTCTTTGTTTGAAGTAAAATGTTTACTGGCAGTGGGTCTCAAACCAGTCTAATCGAATAGAAACAATGCTGCTTACAAAGTATTTCAGAAAACCGCGTGCCTTAAAATAAGTTTCTGGAATCATCCCTGGCAAATAAAACTGTTTTAGGATTTTTTTCCTTGGGCAGACACTTCCGTACATGCCTGGAATGACTTAGGAGAGCTCATGTTCCATCTGATAGAGCCTCTCATAGCCCTTCTTGTTGCATGTCTCTGCCGAGTAGGAAAATCGCATTCCCAGTGATGTCCTTGTCCAACCCCTACTGAAGTCAATGAAGTTTTTCTGCAGACTTCAGTGGCGATTGGCTCAGTCTTTACTGTTATTGATGGCTCTTGTTCTACTTGGCCACTGGGAACAAGAGTGAGACCACCAAAACGCTCCTGGAGAGACAGCTGAGCTATTATCAAATGCCATTAATTCAAATATTTTAACATCAGAAGAAATTCAACCTAATCAACTTTTGTGCAGTACTCGGCAATTAAGTTCATTCCACTGCCAACAACTATCCCAATGAACTTTTCAGAAATATAATAAATAAGATTCAGGCATCAATGAACACACCACTGAGTTTATTGTAAGTAATAATAATTTAAATAACGTGTGCTTACATACCAATTGTAAGATATGATTTTTAGGAGATTCTGACATTGTCACAATTGTACAATTAAGTCTATACTTTGAATTACATTGTTTATGTTTGATACTAGAAACGGCTACCATATACAGCATTATAGGAAACTAAAATGTAACTTTCAATAATTAAACAGGCAGAGTTTAAATCAAGATCTATGGTCATAAGTACATTTTATATTTAGATATTCACAACAAGGCATATCTCAATCTGGGGTGACAGGATGCACAAATTCTGTCCTTTCTGGAGAACCACTTGGTAAGATTTGGTCATTCTTAAGTTCACTAATTTTCACTTTTCACATATTTCATGCTGACTTTGAGTAGGCTGCTTTTACTTCATCAGGTTTAACTTAGTATTGAACCATTGACATGAATAAAAATACTGCCAATTCACACATGCCAAGGGTCTGGCATCACCTTTATAAACATCAACAGAAATTGATATATTATCTCTTGAAAATTCCCATAAATTGCATCACTAATAATACTGACAGAATTTGTCACCCAAAATAACATTTCGAATCCATGTGTGCATCAACAGCAGTGGTGGCTGTAAGAATTTCTAGTGCATTTAAAGAGAAGTTATTTGGAATAAAAAGTAGCATCTCATGAGTTGGAGATGCCCCCAAGGTCTTATTTATATAATATATAAAAACACTTGTTAATATACACTGCACAGGGGTCTCAGCTTATAAAGCTAGGATTATTGCCTCGTACAGTTTGTCTGGAGGTGACTTGGAAGCACAAGCAGTAAACTGTTTTGCAAAATGAGCTCCTCGCTTAACTGCAGAAATGCTGATCCTTGTAACTTTGGCAAAATCATGATTTCTTGGAAGGTTGACCAGCAATAGAGAAAGTTGTAAGATTTAAACCGCAGCCCTGGTTGAATTCCCTCTACATATTATGTTCATTTTTGACTCAGACATTTCTAGACACAGCTGCAAAATGCATTTTAATTGATATCTTAAATCATAGTTAGCTGACATTGCCTCTTTTTCCAATAAATCTCCTGAAGAATTTCTTACATAGGGAATTCAACATTATTGCAAGGTGTCAGGCTGACAGTGCTAAGAGCTAAAGAACAGATCCAGACAGACATGCAGGTATCTAACTTCCAATCTGAAACAAAGATCCATGTATTTAATTAATTTTTAAATCAGGACAGCCTCAACAGCATGTTGTGAGCTGCAATAATCTGCATCACTTTTCCAACCTGACAGATCTGAGACTTTTCCATCGAGTTTGGCTGCTGTTTTGGCTAGCAGAAGCTTGACAAGGAACTAGCTGTTGAGCATCTTCAGTATCTTTGTTTTGTCTCTGGAAAAGCCTCCTTAAGCCAAGAAGCACACCTGGGCTGCCCTCAGCCTGCCTGAGTACTAACATCTGTAACAGGCAAAGTCCAGAACAAACGGAGAGGTTTGGCACATAAGGAGCAGGGACTGAGGTGAGGTAAAGAAAAACAAGGGAACTAAGACATTTCCCATATTTTAGCTACATTTCACAGTCAAATCTTCACTGTCTTGAAGGAAAGTGAATAACATCTGCACTTGCCTTTGGCTCCAACATGTTAGGCATAGATACTCCTCTGTCCATTCTCATTCCAGGGACATGACCATCCGGAAGGGACTGCATCAGATACAGGTACACATCAGACACATAGGTTACACACACAGAGGGTAAAGGCACTCAAGTAGTGGTGAAAACAAAGGTGCATTTGCCCTGAGACTTCCTTCAAGTCTTAATATTTAGTCTTGTAATATAGATCATTACCATGGCTACTGTTTACTACTTCTCTGAGGCATGCAGAGGGATCCTTTGATCCTCTCTGCCAACCATAAGCTTCTGTCACTGCTAGGGCTGGCGATAACAGTACATCACTTCCCAAGTGGACCTGGGGGCCCCAAGAGAGTGGTGGGCTCTTTCCCACCCCAGTGACTAAGTAGAGTTCTTCTCTGGACAAATATGCAGAAGCATTCATTCAGATCCCACCCAACAGCATACAAAGCACTCTCACATCTCTGGGCCTTCCTTCCTGTCACTTACTGTATCAGCTGAAGGATTTTTTTTTTTTGTCTCTACAAGGGGAAATTTCTACTATGAACACAAACAGGGATAGGGTAAAAAGGTACTGTCTTGACATAGAAACTGTCCTTAAGAAAAATGATGTTTTGAGCACAATACACGGACAACTCCTCTCTCCTCCCATAATCTCATTCTCTTTCCAATTATCATGATTTTGATACATCATTAACAAAATTATCCAAGTAATTAAACTCATTCTTAAATTGCCATTTCATACTGAGATTGTTGTTGAGGAGCCAGCCAGACCCAAACCATTCTGGAAAAAACCCTGCAGACAGGATTTGGAGTAAAAGGGTTTGTTGTTGCAAGCACACCTCTTACTGGCTCATCTGTGATGGCAGCACTGTAGAAAACTATTGAACAGCCATCTTATCTGGAGAACAAATTCCAGGGTAAAAATGAGGAGTTCAAGCCTCCTGGTATGGGAGAAAATTGCCTCCAGAATAGACTTCCTATAGGTCCCTGGGGTCGGTACTAGAGAGGCTGGAAATAAATCCACCCTCAGCTGTCCAGAGAGGACTATTACAGATAATTTGTGTATCAACAGACAGTGGATTGTACAGAGCAAGTCACAGAACTGGTGTGAGTTGTCTCAACCCAGCTCTGGGGAGCTAACAAGGAGGAAACTCAGGCTGTGCCTGTTTTTTGTTGAACAGAATCTACGTTGGCGATTATGCTTAAACATGCAGGAAAAATCAAAGCTATTGTCTTAAGAAACCCTTCCCTGTAGCAGAAATTCAGACTTCAACAAGAAAGTAGATGCTTTTAGTTCTGTTGTCAGTTGATTGACGAAAACCTGTACTCTACCTGGAAATCTGAAAAGCAAAAGAGAAATTTCATCAGTTTTAGAGTGTGGAAGAACAGGAATCAGTCACAATCCACCACATAATCCTTGTATCTTCTGGTCTATCTGATCTTTTCAAAATCCCACCCAATTCTCTAAGGCCAGAAGCCTTCCTACTTTTGGACTTAGTTTGTAAAGAGTCAAACACTCAAAATATAGTGGCCCTTTTCCTTTTGAGCAGATGTCTCATTCAGGAAAATCAAGTCACTCTGGAAATATTAAGAGACACAAAACCACAATCAAGTGAATAAAAAGCCAACTAAAATTCAAATGTGTGGAGCAGGATTCACCTCACCTAACCTCTGCCATCAGGTAGCTGTCTAGATTCCTCCACAGTCTACAGAGAGACACAAGCACCAACAGAAGACGCCTGATCGTAGGGTATCTAAGATTGTCAGGATCAATCTCATTTTGGGGATAACTAGCCCCACCCTGTCCCCCCTCAGCTTGAATAATTTCAAAACATTTCTCAAAGTTTCACAACTTTCATAAATATTAATTGTCAATTTTTATTAGGCAATGACTGATACCACATTTTGCTCAAAGTCATAATGAAAAAATCATGAGCAGCAATGGGGATTAGAAGACATTATCCTCCTTCTTCACTGTGGCACATTCTTTCAGACTGTGCAGTGGATGGTAATCTTCAGGGAAAGAAAACACCGTAACAGGGCTCAGTACACATTCCTGATAATACACGTTACCTGCTTTCCATTTGCACCAATGCTAAAGCAGTCCCTTGGCATAAACAAGGATCAGCTCCACAGAGCAGATTTAGCAAAATAAACCCAAACTTTTTAATAGGTATTCGCAGAGTTTGAGTTAATTATTGAGTTTACCAGAGGAAGTTAAAATGTACTGAGCAAATACAAAGCAAGCACATCCACATTAAAATAAAACAGTAGAAATGATCAAACATCGTAACATGTTCAGTAATGAAGCAGAATGTAAAAAGGCTCCTCAGCCTTACCTCTAACACCACCACTCACATCACCGTAACTGTTGTACTGACCAAAATCTGTAGACACCGGCTGTAACAGAAAAAGAGGAACATGCACATGAATTCACAGTTCAGGACTTCACAAGCTGGCTGGTATATGGGGACAAATAAATTGCTTTAAGCCTTTTATTTCCCCCTCAATTTTCACAACGTTTCTTGCATTGCTTTCTTGCCTTTTTAACAACGTAGTTTGTGGGAAGGGAAATTCGTTTTTGTCTGACTTACAAGAAACGTTGATCAAACTGAAAATCCAATACAGCTAATATTGAAATAAATACCATGGACAACTAAAGCCACCCTTCACTTCTCAAAATCACCATCTCCTTACCCTGTGAAGTCCATTTTTTCCATAGCCAGGGAGAGAAGAGGTTTTGGAGGCTGAAGCATGTGCTGTTGAATGAGGAAGGGAAAAATCTTTTACTGGAAAAACCCCATGGAAACTCAAAGACAAGAATGTTTGAGGAATCAACTGGCATAATAAATACAGATAAAAGAGCTAAACAGAGCTGACTGCAATAACCAACTGACACATACTGACTTGAAGAAACTAACATATCAGCCCCAAACTCATCACAACCTTCCATACATTCTCTAAGTTACATGCAGCTTTATCATGCCATGGTGGCAGGTCATCAAGAAGGGACACTGTGATTTTGCCAAGCTCAAAATCCACTGAGTCGAAAGTAATGCTCAAGGATCAGACAACAGAGTAAAATAACTTTTTAGTCCTTAGCAAGATAAAGCATTGCTGTGCACCTTATGATGGGACCAGGATAAAGCACAAGGAGAATACAAGATCAGCAGTATTTGACTGGATAGGTTCCATGTTAAGTCTCCCATGCAGATCCATTCAATTCCACTCTGCTAAGTGGCACACACGGCTTATAGATCGTCATACTCTCTGAACCTTTCAAGAATCTCCTTCCTATCCTTCCTAGTGCAACTATTACTGCATTCATGCTCTCAGCTTCTGCTGCTGCCCAAGCTAAGATACATATGACTAACACACTCCATTCTCTCTGTATTCAGATGCTTCAGCTTGCCTTTTTTTGCTACAAAGCAGAAAAGGCTATTAGTTTTGGTCCTGTAACGCTAATTGACACGTGTTTTGGTACCAACTTCGCCATGCGAATGATCAGAATGGGCAGTGCTGAGTGAATTCAAACAAGTTGAAGAATTTGGCATTCTGATCCAAAATTATAGTTATCCTGTACATGATGTGACACTTCTGAGAGCATGACGTGATTGAACAGACCTTTGTGACTTCTGCTTTCATCTGAAATGAAAGTCAAATAAGGTACCTGGGGGCATTCAACTTAGCATTTGCACTGACCTCAGGAACTGCACGAGCAAGATAGAGACAATTTGGAAATGTCAAGAGTGTGTTTTCGAATACAGATAAAAAGATGGATAAATAGAAAGATCGCCAGCATAATGATCAATAGCACTCTACAGTTCATACAGCCCCTTCAGACAAGATCCTCCATATGAAAATGCAAATTTTGGTTTTTTAAATGTTATTTTTACCACAGAAGGGCAGGGAATGTACAACTTGAGGCACTGTTGTTGCCAGCAACAAACAGCTTTGGGAAAGGTACCACTGATGCCACAAAAGGCAACTGATGACTGCACTGATTAGCACTGCAAAGTGGGTGGACACATCTCCAATAAAGGAGTCTTCCAACCTGTGCTGAGGTTAATAAAAAAAATCACAAGCTTTGAGTTGAGCAGGTAGACTCTGGCCCTGTAAACATTACAGGTAGTGAGGGACAGCCACACTAAATAGAGGCAACACACTTACACAACACGGAACACAAGGAAATCTTGGTTCGCTTGGCAGCTACCCCAGCAGATGACTCCAAAGAGACTCATCTTGTCCCTTCTTGGCTCGATGTACAGCTGCTGTGCTACAATGACCGGTGCATGAAGAGAGCGAAACAAAACCCCCAAGCCCTTCTCTGGAGATCTGAGAAGGCCACAGATGTATATCAAAATGTGCAATGAGGCCAAGAATCTAAGCCACCAAATAACCAAAGTTGACTTCTGTGCTTTTGCTCTGGAACAGAATACCCCTGATCAAAATGTCAGCCAAGGCCAAAACACCGGCTGTGTTTGGAATACGCAGCTCCACTGCTAAACCTAACTGTTTTTCTGTCCATAGGAGGAGGGACTAAACAGTGATAGGAACCACCAGTTTAAGCAAAACATGCTATTGTAATTTAATAACCTGGCCTATTGGCATATGTGTGACGTAACAGTCACTGAATATTTTACCTCACCCCTTAACTATATTAGAAAATCTCTCTCTTCTAAATTGCATGAAAATCCTCAACCTCATATTCTTCTAATTAAAAAACAACTATGACACTCTTTGCCTTACCAAACCAGTTAATTAATTAGGCCACACTTTTGGGGGAGAACACCACATATACACAAAGTGGTCTTTCTTCTGGGAGACCGTTTGATAGGTGCATGTTTGGTGTTCATTATTCACTGTTCATTATTAGCTTTATTGCTTACATGAATTACCTGGAGAATCGTAACGACTAGCAGAGAGGGCTGACCTATCGCGACTCTCCTTTTCCATCTCTTCTTTCAATATCAATTGTCCCAGACCAGAGTTGAGCTATAAATGGCAATTAAAAAAATATATCAATAAAATAAAGCTGATCAAGGCATTAGTAGAAACTGCTTACAGAAAGCAAAGGGGCACTTTTTGGATGGTGTTCAGAAACAGCATGAAGACAAGCTTATAACCACCTTCATGAGCTGCTCCTCCTGCAGCTGCCGGCGTCTCTGTAGCTCCTCATCATCTTCTTCTCTTCCACTTGATCTGCGTCTCATGTCAGCTCCTGATTCCATAAAACCACAGTACAGAGAGCGCTTTGTGTATCAGTTCAACTGCAGCTTGAAGATTTCAATGCTAGAAAGTACTAGTCAGTTTGATTTGCTGAATAAACAAAGCAGTATTTTCTTGCAGACTCAAAGTTTTTTTTTTAAAAATCACCCTTAATAAAACTCACTCAGATATCCTGCCCTATGGCTGTCAGGCTTCTTATAAAATTAACAAGAAGTTAAACTGCAGGTGGGTTCCCAACCAAGCAACAGTCCTGGATACAAAAGCCACAAATCAACATAACAACAAAAAAAAAGGAGCTCAGATTGCTAGTTCTGGAAACATGGGGTTTAATGGCACCAGTAACCGTACCTGTGGTTGAAAACAGAAAATCTGATTTACGTTTATACTTTTATCTAGACTCAGAAAAGTGAATCTGAATTAACACTTCAAATAGAAAATTAAATTACATTAATCTCGTAAATGGACACTCGTATTTGGAATAAACAAGGCATTAGTTTCAGTCTAAAATGAAGCAAACTAATTTGTGTCCTACATTAGTTTCTTTTTATTGAAGAATCTTTATTTTCTTTAATAGTCTAAAGAAATGGTTCAGTTTGTACATCAGGACACTTTCATGAATACACAGAATATGATACTGCTGCCAGCATTTAGACAGCAGTTGGTTTTTTTTCCTGCACAGACTATATCCTGATATAGTTATTCACCAACTCTATGCTACTAAAACTCAGTGTTTTATTTGAAAGAAGACTAAATGTTGCATCTAAAGTATCAGAAGGTTTGTATCAATTAAATGTTCTGTACAGCAGTGTTAAATTGATGCTACTATGGAGGGAGACAAAAAAAGTTATGGAGAAATTATTTGTTTCTATTTAAATTACTTATTTTGTTTGGTGTCTCAGGCTTTTGCAAGACTTTTCAGTAAAGTAGCAGTAATACTCATTTTTTTGACACCTGAGCTCATTCTTGCTCTGTAAGCAAAATATCAAACAGAAAATCAGACAAGTCAAAAACCCTGGGGCTTCTGGGTTTCTTTTTTAATGATTAATCTTGTATGATGCCTTTTTATTTCTGAAAAAAAAAAAAGTCCATGAGCACATTTCTATCTTTATAGTTTCCAAACAGCCCTGTTTAGTTTCTAAGGTGTAACAAAACTGCCTGCTAGCCAATATGCAAAGCAGTTTTACTGAAAACCACTAAAAATTGTCATCCACTGCCTAGAAACTGAGCTGAGAGCCAAAATTTCCAGCAAAGGCTCCACCTCAGACATACAACATAACAATGCTGTAGTTATCACAAGCATTGTCAGGAGAGTTTCAAGTATGTAGATGTTATCACTGTGACTGTAAGGTTTGCCAGGCTGCAATCCTATGACCCTTCAATTGGTCATTGAGCTCCCCGACTCTGTGTCTCCTCTCCCAGCACTTCTGTGAAAATCCTACTGCGATGAAAACTACATGCTCCTTCACAGAAACCTGAAACAGGCAACGTTTTCAGTGTTTCAGATGTGACTTCATAAACGAAACAGGACAGATAGATAGCTTATTTTATGCTACAGGGCTCGATAAAAATTAACAGAGGAAAAAAATTTTAAAAAAATTAAAAAATGATGATACACATGATTTAAAGAAAAGAAAATGAGATACCTGTAGTGCTACAACACAGAACAAAAATACAAAGTCTGTAGAAACAGTAACTGTGTAAAGGACGACTTTCTTAGTCCATTAATTGTTCCACTTCAGTCACTGCTTCTTGCCATGAAATTAGTCATGTGGTTGGAAGCAATCATATTTTCTGTGGAATATTTGCTAATAGCTTAGGACTAAAAGATTGAATAGACAATAACTGAAAGAAGTCAGGCTTGTGTGACACCACATTTCTTAAGCTACTGCATGGGAGTTCACATAATTTGTCTATGGGTTAATATCTGTGTGCTTAATTCCAAAGTTCTTTCGCAAAACCCCTTCTACTCAGCACTATTCAATAGTTTTAAATTCACAGACACTCGGAGGTCTCACTAGAAGAACTGCACTTTGTGGTGAGCACCATCCATTTTTACACCTTCAGTATTAATCTGCTTTGGTTATCTGTACCTTTTAAGCTGCATCGATTGTATCTTTTTTTTTGCGTACCTACGGCTGCAAGGGAGGGAGGACCTGGCCAGTGGTCCGTCTCAATCTTTGGTATCTCGTTGGGTGCTGGTGCATGAGCTGCTGGGAACTTGGAGGACTTGATGATATCCTCGGAGGACTTGCTCTGTGCTGCCAAAGCAGCTGCATCTAGACGGCAATCAGGGAACTTAGCTATGTAATAATCTGTATCAATATAGAGGTCTTCCTTATTTTGGCAAAATTTTATACTTTACAAGAAGTTCATTTTCAAAAGCAAACTTTTTCATGTTCTGGTTTTCTAATTGCAATTTGAAGCAAAGTAATGTTTTTCTCTTGCCAACAGATTGGAATCAAACTTTCCTCTCCTCCCTCTTCACCACTCCCACAATAACCCCAAATCAGCTTTGGATTTTACTAGGGTTGCACAGTGTTAGAATGATTAGGCAAGAGTGAGAAAATTCAACCTAACAGTATTTGCCAATATCTCCTAAGGAAAGCTGATTATTAATGAAGATGAAACCAGATTTATGTACTGATCTGTCTTTCCTTTAGGGCAAGAACATGAATAGTTCAGAGGAACAGCACTGATTTTAACTACTGATGCTAATTAATTCCTATGTTTCTGTGAAAAGCTGCAAAACAAACATAAAAAGAAATCTGAAACAAATATGTTTAATCAGTGGATTTTTTCTACTGCATGCTCTTGCTTATTACCATGCAGTAGTAGTAAAAGCAGATGTGAATTTATTAATAAATACTAAACATCATTCAGATCAGCTTGGCAGGGAAAGGCACTTGCAATGAAATGAACCTCACCAAAAAAATACCTTAGCAGTGGGGCGTCCACTGAAGATTCCAGACTAAGCCAAAGTCTCTTAAAAGCATGTGAGGATGTGCATTATGGCTTTCACTTCTTGATGTTAAAAAAAAAACATCCAATAGGATTCAGTTTACATTAGAGCCAGCCTTAACTACCTCTTATCTGCAAACTGTTAGCTCAAATCACCTTCTCTTACATGAAACTATCATATCAAAAGCAAGGATTCTGGATTTTTTTTTCCCTTTTCTCCATTTTTTAAACAGAAAGACATCTGTTAATGAAGTGAAGCACTGTGTTGCTCATCCAAGACCTTCAGGGTAGTTTGGGAACATCACTATTAGATATCATTGGGAATTTTGAGCGTCTTATTATTGGGAAANGATTTTTTTTCCCCTTTTCTCCATTTTTTAAACAGAAAGACATCTGTTAATGAAGTGAAGCACTGTGTTGCTCATCCAAGACCTTCAGGGTAGTTTGGGAACATCACTATTAGATATCATTGGGAATTTTGAGCGTCTTATTATTGGGAAACTCTAAGCATAACTGCAGGTAAGGAGGGTGTTGGTCAGAGTTTACAAAAGCATGACTTCAAACAGTACTTACGTATTAGAATTGGTGATGTCAGTAGTTAAACATTCACATGTTAATGGGAGGTGAGGAGATACATTAAAACCATAAAAATAAACAAAAATAATGTTAAGACTTTTTCCAAAATGAGCATATGGCTTGAAACTTAAAACGAAAGAGGAAAAAACCCTGATGTAATACCACAGCAGCGTTATTTGCAACGCTCACTCCTGACTACCGAATGGACGTCCCGGGCTTTCCTTATCATCTCACAGCTCAACGTCTCTCAGCCACCTGTTCATCTAAATCCTGTAGTACTGCTAATTTGCTACTTAACCCTAAATACACTTCACTGGACAAAGGGTCTGCTGAGGGGTGCAAACTCAAAGTCTTTAAGAAGTGGAGTCATCCCTCTTTCACCACATTACATCAAAATCATTTCCTATTCGAAGTTTTCTATGCACAGCAGAAAAGTGAACACACTCCATTATAACTCGGACCTTGCTCTGCAGTACTAAAGACTCGCAAGGCAGTGGGCTTCTGCCATCATTGTTATTTCAGACTTGCTATAACAACGTCTACACCGAAAAGGTTAGAGCTCTAACACTGCTGTCCAACTCAGAATCCAAACACCTGGAAAAACAATTACGGCGTACTACCTGAGCTATGTCACAGGACTTGAGAACCAAATTAGCCCTGTCAGTGATAAGTCACCTATATTATCTTCAATAACTGAAGATTCTTATTTAAAGCCACAGACACATTTGGAATCCCAGTCTGATAGTAACATCTCCATCTTTGCTGTTGAATTAAATTATTGTACTTTGTTTAAAATAGGGATATCCCATGAAGTTCCTGTCAGAAAACAGTCTGCTGTTAATCCATTTTACCATGACCATTAATTGTATTCTGAAAACATAAACTTAAAAGAAGTTAAATACAGGAAGGCATCATCATGCTGAAGAGACAGCAAAATCCCATTTAATGGCAATTTTGCCATTAATATCAATGTGGCCAAGACTTAAACCATATGATCCGAGTAAAACAACATGCTTTAGAACATAATTACTCAGTGGGACACGCAGTAACAGCTGTTTCAAGCTTGGACTACTAGTTTTTAGTGCTTACTGAACATTTTTCATTAGTCCATGTGCCTTTTAATTTAGTTGACATTCCAGTTTTGAAATAAAAAGACAAACATAATTTACCATGTTGTTTGTAGATTGGTGGTTTTCTGTAAATGTTGACACCTTGATCTGTGAAATTGAGAAACAGAAAAATGTAAATGTGAAAACTACTTCAGTTGTAGATAAAGATTACTCCAACACTAAAACAACGGACAGACCAAATCAAGGACGTAGCACAAGAAAGCCAGAAAACTATTTCTAGTATTACACAAAATCAGATTATTTTAAAAGAAGAAAACATAAGAACAAGTGAAAAGTCAAAGACATGTGGTATGAAGTCCTTTGGAGCTGATTCTGTAACATGTGAATGCATCCAAGTCATGAACTGTTCATTTTAAACATTCAGAAGATTATCAGTTGGACCAAAGTTACAGAGGAAATGCAAACAAGCAAGCCATTTCAACGGTGAAGATACAAGCCATTTGGGGAAAACTACCTCAAATAACTTTTGTGGAAAATTGGGCTTCAGTCATAACAGCTCAATTTTCTTTCCAACTGACTGGCTGGATTGAGCAGAGGAGAATGCAGTGAGCCTACAATTCACTTCAAAATCCAGAGAGAACAAAATAGCTGCCTGATACACTGCTTTGTACAGTCAACTGCAGCTACACTCCAGTGAGTCAAAGGGATGCTTTATGCAGTGTTAACTGATACACTACTAATTCTCAAACCACAAGGATAGATTTTATTTCTTATATGTAAATTTCTTTATGTAAGGCCCACCACATTGCACATTATCAATGTAAATCAGAACAAAAACATTTCTGGAACTCTAATGCAGCAGATCTACAGCATCTCTAAAAGATACATATTTTACAAATAATGATCTAAGACAGGAACCAGTTTCTTCTCAACTACCTCCCCACCCAAGCCAACACTCTGTGTTCAGTACAGCTACAAATACAAAAGTTAATCCAAAATCAGTGCTACAGTGCGAAATCCGCCAAAATCTTATTAGAAGTCCAAAAAAACTACTGGGAACTAGAAAATTAATGTCAGAAACCCATTTTGCTACTTCATGCTGTCTGAAAAAAGTTGTCAGTTACATTAGAATGAAAGATGAAAAAGAATTTCGGAAATGCATGCTGTATACCGCAGATCCAATTAAAAGTGCTACAGCAGATAACTTAGCATTTGGCATTAAGGAAAGCTAAACCTTGAAATCTGTGGAAACAGAGGCAAATCTTACTCTGCAGAAACCTATATCCTTGCCTAAACAGGCAAACTCATTGCACACAAAGAAACTGAGCTATTTCATTCCTGTTAGTGATGTGTTACAGCTACTTGACCAGCAAATAGGTATAAACATTACAAAGGTAGTCATGCAGTACTTTTGCGCACATCTATACTAGAAAGCTGTAAGGCGGACAGGAACACAGCTCCTTCTGTGGCTGCCCTGCGCCAGCTGAATAGGACAGCTCTCCCACCACGCTAGAGATTATTACTCAGGCTATTCATGCAAGTGCACTTCAGCTTACGCAAGTCAAAGTGAGCCAGGTTAGCTTAAGCAGTTAAAACAGCCTACCTTAGTCAAGCCAGGTCACACTGACTGAAAGGCAAGTTCCCACAGTTTATCTGCCAGATCCGAGGAAAGGAGGCACAGCAGTAACCTCTAGCACTGCAAAGGGGTACTAGACTCCAGGGGATCTGAAGAATAACTGGATATAACAAGCCTTTCAGCTAGCACTGATGTAGTCAGGAGATGCATGTCCACAACCCTAGGGACATACGCCCTCATTCCATCAAAATCCAAAACAAATTATGTTCTTAAAGGCTGGAAGAACAGTGCAGCTCACTTCAAAACAGAGACTGTCATTTATAGAGAGGACATCTGAAGGCATACATATCCTTGTGGATCTGCAGGTCTCTGAGAACACCAAGCCATTGCACAAAACAAGTAAAGGAACATCCTCATATGCTTTAAAAAAATAAGGCAACACTAAACCAGAACTGTTGGGTTCAAGACTGAAACAAGTCACAATAATCTGAATGAACAACACACGTAATGGCTCACCGGTCAACTCTATTTTAACATAGTGCTGTGAATCAAAACCAACTCCTCCAAAGTTAGCATAGTTATGCCAGTGCTCAGCCGGTGCAACTGGGAGAAAAATTAAGCCCTACATAGCTCATATCCAGCTCACAGGCCGTCAAAAGACCCTGAAAACCAAGGCACTCTAGGCACACCTGACCAACAGAACAGGTAAAAATCACAATGAACTTCCCCCATTTCGTAACACACTACTCTCAGCAAGCCCAGGAGCAGTTTCAAACCCTGAGGGTGCACCCCATGGTAAACAGCGTGAAACGATGGAGACAAGACAAAAGTTACAAAGGCTACATTCTACACTGCGACAGGACACCGAGACACATACAGTGCCAGCTCCTACCTGGAACATGGAAATGTTTAGGGGCCTGAGCGTAAGTTGGAGTGAGAGGGCGGCTGTCGGGCCGATAGGGGACAGGGGAGTTCCGACCGCTGGACGGCTCATTGCCTCCAATGAAAGAATGGAGAAAACAAAATGAGAAGAGGAAGAACAATAAAAAAAAGCAAACCCAATCAAACCCAAACAAAATCGGTGGAATCAAAACTTTCAGGGAGAAAAGAAGTTGAATCAAAATATAAATACAAACAATAACGAGAACTGGTAGCCCTGGTGACTTTTTTCCCCCCCGATATTCCTGCAGAGACAAAAATTCATGTTGAGGCTGGAGTTGAAGTTTGAGCAGCTCAGACTCATTCTGATGGCATGCAGCCAGGAGCTGTGTGCTCGCAGCTGGTGATTAGATGGGCAGCATGGAAAAGAAGAATGGAAGGTTACTTGGCAATGATTTAGTACGGAGATTGATATTTGGAGTTAAAAGTTGCAGGCACATAGCACAGTAGTTGATATGCAAACTCAAATGAAAACAACTCCCAAGCAGACAGAAGCAGATGCTGGCAGTTACTACAGTTCCCTAAACCAAAAGCGTACAGAAGCTAGAGATGGAAAATAGCTGTTAGGTCACTGGGCCCGTATCAAAAGGCATAACTGTTCTATACACACTCTTTCATTGGTTTTGGTCTCTGGTAGGAAATTTTGATACGACCAAATAATTTGTAAAGCAATGCAACCCATCTGGTGATTGCACCTGTATCATTGGTTTCACCCCAAATCTCTGTCAATGACAAGTTTGGCTCTGGTGACAATACTTCACCACTGCTGATTTAGCAAATCTGAATCTAATGTCTAAAAACTTAAAATCTATTTTGTGCGCACAGCTTGTTCCATTTGTAGGATTATTCTTAGCAGGACTATTTCTTTGCCTCCTAACAATCCACCACAGCAATCCAACAGCCCTGGAAGTTCCTGTGTCTGTCAGGGCAAGAGGGCTGTTGCAGAACCATGCTAGCTGATACCCAAACATCAAGACTTAACAGCCAGATCACCAAACACATGACTGTGTGTGTACCATAAAAAAGATTTGCTGCCTTTTAGTTTATGCCATTCTTCACATTCGTGCAAACTTGCACAAGCAAAAACCATCCACATGGGTGCTTATTTTACTTGGGTGTGGTTGACTACAACAGTGAAAAGTAGAGGAACACCAAATGCTTTCCATTTTTCAGGTGTGCACAAGGGCTTAAAAAACCCTAGACAAGCTGATTAACAAAGCAAGAAAAAACAAGGGAAGGGGGACAAGTACAGGAGGGCTGCAAAACACAACAAAAATGAAACTGCAGGCCTCCTTTCAGCTACAGGTTACCTATGTCTGTTAGAGGACCCAAAACCTTGAACTCAGCACCCTTATTTATATATTGGTGGTGGGGGAGAGGAAGTTTTCTTTACACTTTACACAAAAGTTCCTCTTCTACTTGAATGGTTATCTGCAAATCTAAAACGCATCAGAAGGGAGGAAAAAAAAAGCTCTTTACAAACCTCACTGAGAGACACGTGCCACAGAGGCCTCTGCCAGTGTACAAGTTAATCCATCTGCACATACATGTTTCAAAAATTACACGCACAGTTCAGGGAGCTTAGCTGTACAAAATTTGTCCAAAAGAATCATGTGCAAAATTCTGTATTTACCGCTTGGATATTTCAGCCCCGAACGACTTGGTGTACATGATATCCCCCAAACATGATGTTCTTTCAACCACGTGCACTGATGGTGGTTTTGTATTTTGGGTGCAGCGAAGCTGAGCTTCTGGCCAGGTAACAGTAAGTGCTAGGTTTGCTAACTCTGAAAAGCACTATGAACGATTTTTTAAAATATTGTCATATCCCAATCTATAGTCCTTTACTTGGCAATTCCAATATTGTGTTCTACTTGTTCAGCCTTTGAAATACCATGATGGTGAAACATTTATCTTGGTTAACCTGATTTTACTCATGTCTTTTTTTTTCTGTCAAGACATTATGAGTTACTTTTCAGCAAAATAATTGTTTTATAAGGAAAAAAAATCAATACTGAGATGGCCTCAAGACATAGTTAATTCTAAAATTTATAACCTCTACAGAGATATGTCGTTCTGCCTTTCTGCTTCCATTAGCAATTAGTATAGTCAATGAAAGAGAAGATTCAAAAGGGATTTATTGACCTGTGGACTTGTCACAACAGAGGAGTCACAAGTACATCTTACCTGTTAGGAATTGGTAGTCAAAACGCAGGCATGTTCAGTTTACAATGCCTTTATCACCAACACTACAAATACATGCTCACATCCATAACTGTGTGCTGGCTAATATCGTACCTGGTACACAGATAACTTGTTTAGAGAGAACTGGTAGCGTTGTACAATGCATACAGTGCCAGGCAGACAATTAGCACGCTATCATGCTGCACGTATTACTTTACAAATGTCTCTGTTGGCTTCTGTTTCCTGGGGTTCCTGTGCAGTCTCTTTTCCTAATGACTCCTACTAGTACTGACAAATGACTCTCCTTTACATTTTCCAGGATAGCAGTCTCATTACCTCCAACCATGGCAGCAGGGAATGGCACATCTACTTAGCTTCTCATTAGAACATCTCTGAGGAGCCCACTCTCATAATCAGGCTTAAGGGTTTCAGAAGCAGCTGTAAAATCACCCACGATTTATGAAAGCAGTGCCAACATCTGTGGAATGTGCATATGCACAGAGGAAAGCAGAGCTGCTAGCCTGTCTGTACGTGCCTCCCAGGGCCTCATGGCTGGCCTGCTTGCAGGTTTACATAAAAGCAGGTGCTGTGTATGCTCTGAATTTGGGCTCCTTGCTGTGCCTGCACAGGAAAGTCTCTCTTGCTATCTAAGATATGCCATAACTAGTGTTAACTGCACAAAGCAACAAGAGCACTCCAGTTTGCCAACACTGTAGGTAAAACCAGCTCCCACGCCCCTAGCATGAAGTTGAGCACGTGTGCGTAGGCAGGTGGGGGATGTTAAGAGATAACAGAGTAAGTTTAATATAAAAATCAGTCACTTGAGCACAGCAGAATGAAGTTCAGAGCCTTTTTTTTCTTTCATTCTGTTTGCTCCATCAGGTAGTTCCCTTTTTCTATAGCTCAATTTGTTAAGCAGGTTCCTCTAGCAGTCAGGAATATAATTGCTTGCTTATACTCAGCATAGTGCAATGCAGGTTCCTGCTGCCTTCTGAAGTGTTCACCACCAGGCTCGCTGTGTGATTCACAGGCTAAGTTCACAGAATCAGGTCAAAAACCCCATATGCAACCAACACTGAGCCTTCCGTCAACTTGCAGTTTCATTGCTCTACTTCTGAACAGGCATTGGAAAAAGAGTTCAACAGCACCTGAAACGCTAAGTCCTATTCAGGTTTTGTCAAACTGTAATTCATCATCTTGTCCAGATATGTACCTCATATTTCCAGCACAAAACTGAAAGTTGTGAAACAGTCAAATCACGCTTGTGTTCCAGAGCAGAGCTTTCAGCTGTATCCACAAAACCCTGGATAATAGTTATCACACAGAGACTGCATTTGATTTGAGAGACCTGCCTCAGGGAAGGAAAGCAGAAACCTGTGAAAACAAAGGCCAAAATTCACTATGAAGGTGGGTAGATTTCTTATGGGAAGGTCTGTGAGCAGAGGAATACACATTACTTTGGAGCTCTTTTTACGCAGAAATCTTACAGGGGCTTTGCAATCTTCTTGAATGCCTCTGAAAAATGCTAGGCATTTGAGATGAAATCCTGGCTCTCAATGACAGTTTTGTCTCTGATTTCAGTAGGGTCAGGGTTTCTTTCATTCATGGACTTGTTTTGATTCTTTCATAGCAAATACAGTACTTTATTGAGACAAGACCAAATTCACTGGAGAGTCCAAATGAGATTAAATGAAGTCTAAGCTGATGCATATTACACCCTCCTCCAGCTTGTTCAACATACCCGTGACATTAAAAACTCTCACTAAGACTTTCAGGCATATTTAGTCCCTTCACTCCTCAAAGTTCTTTACGTTTGGCCTTGTCTACAAGGCTTGAGCATTATGCTTGTTTAAGCATTATACTGTATGAAAACACACTGAAATGGTCTAAATGTCTACTTTGCTGCCTTGAAATAACACAGCCATAATGTGTCATATGCCACTTTCATTACCATTATGCTGTTGGAACATTATGCTGCTTTACCTAAAGGAAAAAAATCCCAAATTATAGCATTATGAAATCCTTCTTACAAACTTACACCAAGTTCATCTTCCTGCTAAAACGACAAGCGGCTTCGAGAAAGGCTGACCAAGTACAAGTGAGATCACATGATGCCTCTTCTTTGAATCACTGCAAATTTATCTATGACATCCGATTAACTCCCACAGTGCTATAGTTCTCATTTCAGATCTATTCAGAAGGGTCTAATTCCCTAGTAGACATTAAAATGCTACTCTCAAGGGTAAAATAATGCAGTTCTTTAAACTTTGGAAACAGACACCTAGAATACCCAAGACAAACTCCCACGTATGAGTATCAGAGAGTTGCATTACGTCCAGCCAGTGCCAGACTAACCTCTCTTTTTGGCTGCACAGACTTAAAAAGGGGGTATTTGGACATGTGGTATGCAAGGATGACAAATGAAAAACTGTTTGGGAAACCCAGATCAACCTCATAGGTTGATAACAAAATATCTGTTTATGAACATTAAGCGGTGAAGAGGACATACAATATAGTGCAACCGGACTTCACTGAACACTACTCAAATGTTAAAAAAACCCACACACAACCTCCCCAAATTATGGATTGGGCAAGCTATATTGTCTCTTCCTATGAAAACACTTCCACCTACATGTTGTAATAGTAGAGAGGTTTATTTAACAAAAATATTACCAGTCCCTATCATCTTGTCTTTCTTTAAGTGCATGTGCACTGTTAGTACCTATAAGCATATATACACTATGTGTACTTTCAGAGTATATCTGATTAAGAACTATCTTCCATCATATTCCTTTCACAGGACAAGCCAGAGCTTGCGATAACTTAGGGAACATTATGAACATCAGTTCGTCTAACGTTTTATGAGCACTTCGTTGAGCACTTAACAGGCTGAAAAAATTACAAAGGTCTTCAGGCCTTTTGACCTTTTGTACCTTTCAATATTTTGTAGTAATAGGAAGACAAAAAATTTTACAAAGTTGTTTCGATAGCTACTTATCTTCACCTTAATCAAATCAAAGAAATAATGATGATTTTTATCTAATTTAAGTGTAACATAGGATCTTATGGTATCTTTGCCTGCTATGTAGAGGAACCTTCTGGTATCACACAGAGGTACATAGACACTGAACAAATCACTACCAAATCCTTCCGTTTGATAGTGTTAACACATTAACAGCCATAACTTTTTCACCATGAAATTTGGAGTTATTTGATGATCCTTCTCTAAAGCTTCTGCAGTGTTTCTTACGTCACCCATCCTGCTGGGACTGTGGATCTACCAATTCAATTCCCTGTAGATCTTATTCAAGTACCTAACATCTCTCTTAAGCTCTTTTAGCTGCAGCATCTCTTTCTGCTGTCCTATCCACCCATCCTAACATCCACTGGAACAGTCAAATTGTCTTCAGAGTCACTGCTCTTCCCAGCATGTACAGATGGACAACATCACTGAGATACATGGCTTATGTTTGGCTACAATGTTCACTGAAAAAACTGTTGCTTGTATTCTTTATTGACTACTACTCTCCCAGTCTGGATGTCATCAGGGGAACTCTGCAATACTATTTCATGTTTTCTTTCAGATCATTACCAAAAATACCCCAAACTACCTTATCTGTGTACATTTCGTAAACGTCTGAGTTTGTCTTAGTGCTCTGAGGGAACTCAGCTTGCAGTGTTCAACTGGAACACGAAAGTGTATTTTGGGTTTTTTTTTCAGTAGTCACCTTCCTCCACAGGGAGAAAAAACAAAAATAAATGAAAACCATGTGGATACTCCCACGACATTAACCTAGACACAAAACTGAGGTTGCCTTAAGACGGTGCTTCTTTCTCTCAACCAACTATTAAAAGACTACTCTTTCAATTCAGTGGGTATGACCCCTTCTCAAATGTACCACATCTTCGGATGGTGGACAGTGTCACAGCAGTATGAACTTGAGTTTTCAGGAGCTTTGCTGAGTTGCAACACATAAGTCCTGTCCCGGCCTAAGACCTTTATGAAAAATTCTCATAAAATCATGGATTCTTACTATGTCTTATGTGACATATCTGATAAGAACCATACCTACCCCTTTGTCTACAGTGCTTGTCATCTTGGCCTTTTCTACTGATAACTGAGATACCTATCTAATCTACATGCCAGGTAACTCTTTGAAATCTGTAAAGAACACACATGGATTTCCAATAGTTCTTCTGTTTTATCTGTTGAAGAAGCTATTTTCTCAACAGAAAAAGAACGAAAATGCCACTTGAAAGAGTGTGAGCATTAATTTGGATTTACAGCAAAGAAATGTTGAAATTGCAAGGACTATGAAATAACTGCATGCTGAAATGAGCAGTGTATCTATTTTTAAGGGTCCCAATGCTTTAAGTTTGAAGCGAGCCTTTATTTGTTATAGTGACATAATAGGAAAGTTGAAAGTGCATATTAACAAAAATCATCTAAGAAAAGGCAAGAGTAAAATTAGTAATGGTGATCTGAATGCTTGAAGAGCTATAATGTTTAGATCTATTAGCATTTCTTGAAAGTTCATGGCAACAGCTTCCTTGCAACTGTTTTTGATTTGATAAACCTCCAGTTTATGATTATCTACATTAATCAGTGGTGCCAGAATAGAATCTATGTTCAACTTACTCAACTGCCTCTTTTTGAGCTCTTGTAGGTGACAGAAGCTATGACCTTCTCCCCCAAAAGAAGAGACAGCACAGCCAGAGTGCTCCAATAGAAATAAAAGTACATTCACAGGAAGCAAGAAACAAAACAAAAAGCTTATTGAGCTGAACGAGCTCCTTGAAGGGACACAATGAAAGAACAACCCTCCCCATAAATCAAACCATGGAAAATAACAGATCGAAAAAAAAGAGAAATGACCAGGTCCTCAGGTAGTGTAAATCCCTGCAAGACTATGCCTTCAGCAGAGTCTGGCGATTCTCACTAGTTGAGGAGAGGCCTAGAGATTTTAATTTTACTTTGTTGGGCAGTAATTATTGTCAATGTAATTACCAATTATTAACTTCCTTGTTGCCATTGATCTTTTTTTTCTGTTCCATATTTTCAATCACCTTGCTCTCATCCAGGCAATATTTGTAGTCAATTTTTAAATGCATGTCTTAAGAATGTGGAAATAATAAATTTGGTATACTAACTGCTGTAGTGATTGTTATGTACTGCTTTAGCAAGAAGCTAAATTAGGAACATACAGGTTCTAAACAGTAAATGATAATGCTTTCCTGTATTACCTGCAATTACAAGCAATACCTAGCAGGTAATTGCTTGATGACTCTTGAACTAGGGCCCTTAGAAATGACATATTTCCTCCAAAAAAGGACATTATGTCTATTCTAACATAGTTTTAAGTGTAACAGCACATTTCGAGGCATGCTCAGCTATACAGCCAATGACAACCTTACGGAGATAGACCTTATTAGGTTTGACAGAATGCTAATAAGTCTCCAGCCTGGATGGTACTCCCTGGGGAGGCCTGGCTCCTTACCTTTGACATGGGGGATGAAGTGGTGTCGGAAGGGGGAGTTGGGGCGGGAGTCATGGTGAGAGGAGCTGCGACTGCTAGTGCGCAGGTATGACAACCGCTGCACACCAGTAGAGAGCAGCTCTGCGGCAGCAGGGAATCGGGGGGCAGAACAAAATGAAGACAAAGAAAAACAATAAGAGAAAGGCAGGGAAGGAGGCTTCAAAGTAAGGAAAAAAAAAAGCATTGAACAATTAGGATTCTGAAAAAAAGGAAGGAGAAAAAAAAAAGGTTAAAGACGTACCGAAGGGTTCATAGATGTTAGACAAAATAACAGGAAGTATTAGAAGAGAGGCCCAGATTTGAACTGCATCGCTAATTTGGCATAATGTTTATTGGCTTAATGATCTTCTGATCTATGCCTTGTTACCAAAAAGTAGCCTGCTACCAGCATGCAAACAACACAAACATTGATGCTCAATTAGTTAGAAAGCAGCTGTTTTGAAAAGTGCCTGACCAAAAAATGTCAGTCAAGAGGCATGCAAGCTGTTTTCTGTTGGTTTAAGACATTCCAAAAACGCTGCCAACGTCAGCTACGGCACTGCAGGAGGAAAAGGCTGCAAACTTTTTCAAAACTTGTAGCACTCAAATTTTTGAAGAATCTTATGCTGACAACGTCAACACAGTGGTTCACTTCTCTCTCAAGGGCTAGCTGGGAGATGAAGAGATGTTATCTGGGGCCACTGGGTTTATTCAGAGAGAAATTATTCTTGCAAATAACATGATGATAAGAAGTGCCATTAGGAGAAAAATGGTAAATATACATGTGCTATTATTCAACACAATTACTGTAGGAAAATTATAAAGTAGCATTAACAGCTACCCCAAAGCAGGGTAGCAAAGATCAAAATGATAAATTCTACAAAATTACTTGTGTGTCACATGAGAAACAGAAGCAGGTGAGCCAAAGATGAGATAATCCGAACAGAGATAATTTTGAACAAATATCTTCTGAGAAAATCCCTCAGGCTGCAAACTTTTGAAGATTTCACATTTGGATTCAAATTCTGGCTTGAGCCCATCTGCCCATTACCAGAGTTACATAAACAGAGACTGCTTCTGGCGAAGGTCCTTGACTGAACACAGATAGTAAACCTCAATCAAAGTCTGGAATAGGGCATGGGTTTGTTCACATCCCTGATAATGACTGATACAAATCGAAAAATGCCCTCACAATTGCCAGAATCAAGAGACAGAAGTTTGCAGCTTTTTCACACTTTTAAGTCTCTTTCGGTTTCAGTTGTAACTTCATCTTAAAACACAGTCATGTTGCCAGCACTAAGTATCAGACACAATTTGCTTCTGTCCCACCTCCCCTGGGTCCTTTAAATAAGGCATTCACTGACAGACACAATTGGCTGCTTTCAGCCCACCCCCATTAGGAAATGGCTATAGCATTCAAGTTCCACAGTGGTGGCTCTATTATAAATCTTTAATTTTAAAAATGCAGCTCCTATTGTATATGGGCTTTTGGCATCCCAAGTGTTCAGCTGTAATCACCAAGGAAAACGGAACTGCACGATTGTATCATTAACTTAAAAACAGATCACAAAGATTTAATTCATTACCATAAACAGTAAGATCAGTCTTGAAAAGTCTTCAATGAATAGCACTTAGAGATACATTTTTTATGCAATTTGGGTGTGGATAAACAGCTCATTTTCATACCTTGCTTTTATATACACAACCAGTAATTCTGAATGCACTGGGAACCTGAACAACCTTACATTTTTTATATTGTACAAAGAACTTGTACATCACTGCTAAACCAGTAAATGAAGTTTATGTTTTTTAAACATTCCCAGGCAATTGCCTACAGCTTGAATTAAGAAATCTACCTTCTGAACCGTGAGTCCATGTTTTAAAAAACGACTAGCAATTCGGAGTATCTAGGGGTTTTCCTGCTGAATCTTGAGATTCCATGGCTGCATCAAGCTTTAAATGAACTGCTTTTTTAGGGGAGAGGAATCCTACGTTACTGATTTCTGTATAGTCAAGCCATAACTTTCGTTTCCAATATGTGATACTTTTCACAAATTCCAGAATGATGTTTATGATTCACTTCTGCAAATTTTTGCTCACTTTCAGAAACAAAGATTTAAAAAATAATCAGAAAGAAAAGCAGAACATCTGTATTTATAATGTAAGAAACACTCATCAGCCTAGTGCAAAAGACTGCATCAATCAAGAACAAAAAAACATGTAGAAAAGGACATATTAAAATATGCAATAATTTTTCAATCCTAGATTTTCACTGCTAAGAGAAACAAGTGCTTTGCTGCACCACTAAGCAACATAATAAAGAAACAATAGTTTTACATACACTTCTAATGCAGTTGCCCTTACCAGGTCTGTGGAAATGCTGAGGCGAACGTGACATGGTGGGTGTGTAGCTATGACGACTGTACACTGGAGAATTAATGGAGCCCTGACTAGTAGACCTGTGAATCATGCGATCCCGAACATCCTGATAACCCTGCAGAACAGAAGCATTCACTAAGAAATGTCAATGAACATTACACATTTTTAGCAGCACTTAACTTTCATGGATCTGAAGACATCAACAGAAGCTACTGAAATAACAGTATCCCTTAAGCTTTCAACCTACTTCATTATTACTGTTCTCTAATGATCTGTTCCAAAGACTCCGATCTATTTTTATAGTCTGGGTCAGAGTTTATTCTTGGAAGGTTCCAACTCCACTTGGAATTCTATTAAATTCTATATAATCCTAGATTTGCCCACATTCCTGCAACTCCATAAGGGAAGCTGCATTCAGAGTACGTCTGTACATTCAGAGTATGCAGTGCATTGCACAAGATATAAGAACTAGCCACCAGCTAGCTAACTTGGAGACCAGTGAGAGTTCAACAGCTGCAGCACAGAACTCTGTG
Source organism: Steatornis caripensis (assembly GCA_013398225.1). Classification (NCBI taxonomy): domain Eukaryota; kingdom Metazoa; phylum Chordata; class Aves; order Caprimulgiformes; family Steatornithidae; genus Steatornis; species Steatornis caripensis. The sequence goes on from VZSC01001971.1 coordinate 78,958, forward strand.
GCTTAATTTAGTGTGTCTTGACACCTGCATCAAAAGGTATGTAGTATCAAAATTACTATTCCCTTTGTATCTAAAACATGACACTTTCTTGTATATAACTAAATTTGTTTGGTTTCCTGAAGGAAAAAAAATGCTAATTAAAAAAACAAACAACAAATCCTGAAAACAAACACACGCCCTGCTCTCCCCACAGTGTCACAGCAGTATGAACTT
>VZSC01001971.1:79282-111308 GCA_013398225.1 Steatornis caripensis
CGGGACAAAAGGGACAGGACTGATGTTAATGCATGAAGACTTAACAAGAAATTTTATAGTGACTTTTTAAACATGTAGCAATCACTACAACTTGTATGCTGCAAATCAGCAAAACTCCCCAGCCCTAAAATGAGAATGCTTCCGCAACGGCATCTATTGTAGCCTGACAAATGACTTCCCAAATGTTTCACGTTATTGTGACTTTCAAATTAACTCCTATGGAAAAGCAAAATCAAACCAAACCATAGTTATGTTTTCTTCAAGATGAAACTGCAAATGTTTTAGTAGCAAACATGGCTTATTATTTAGATGCTTAGAGCAGCATTTTAGCTTATGTAAATCACACGTCTCCCGAGATCTGCACCGGTCTGTGCCACAAGAAGGATGGATGTACGAGAAGTGACCTCTACTGGAGAAATGACTCTGCTTTATAGACAACACACAAGTAGGGGTGGTAACTTCATTTTTTGTACAATCTGTCAATAAGAACTTAATGTTTTCTTTTCAGAGTTAATTTTTGTTAAGTTTCAATATTCAGAAAACATGTCTGTGGCACACAGATGGATCAGACTGATAGCAAAATCAAAACCTGCATTTGCTGAAGTGAATAATTCCCATCACAGTAAGATACTGCCCTCAAAGGTTCCACCAAACTTACTTCTGCAGAAGGCGTAGGTGATAATGTCCTTGGAGACTGCAAAGACATAAAAATAAGGTTATGGAAACATCACTAGACATGCTGGGCCAGAAAATAGCAATCTAAACATTGCTGCACATACATGGATATATGGCAATGTAAAATGGCAATGCAGAAATTACTGAGGCCATTGCAGCACTGGAACTTGCTTCTTCCCCATTGCTCAGGAACTGGTACATAAATCATTGAAGTAAATAAAGTTTCTGGGAGAATCTTTATAAGCATGATTAATTCAGTCAAATATCATGCAACATCATCTCTCAGCCATCTAATCATTGTGGCAACTAAAACATAGCTGTAAAGATCAAAACCAGAAAGGGTTATTAATTTAATAACCATGCCTATCATAAGGAAATCTTTAAAGTGGAAATCAGAAGTAAATAATCTTAATTCAGAGCTTTGCATGGCAGCAGAATTACAGAGTAACTTCCAGGATGAAGCATGTTTTTCCTCCAACACACATACTCTGGCAAAAAAGTGCTTCTCCTCGAGGCCTTACATTTCATACCCATGCAAAGGAGTACATAGTTGTCATCAGCATTTCTTTGATATGATCTTTAAATCTCTTGTGTTCTTCCATGGTTACATAAGGAGAACAGGCAGGAATTACAAGCGTATATATTGAAAGAACTGCACAAAGGCCAGTAGGCAGAAATATGCACAATATTATGAAAAGTTTCTCTTACAGAGATGGGGAAACTGAGACAAGAAATGCCTTTAGAAATGCAACATAAGACCATGTATACATTGACGGTATGAACAGAAATAAAGACTATGTATGTATAATTACCACTTATGTGCCCTTTAATCACATGACAATTTGAAGCTGGAAGATCAGGATTTAATTATTTTCTTTATGCACTAAACATCAATATTATTTAATTGCCATAATAAAGTAGGCAAGAGATTACGCTTTTAAGTAAGACCACTATTACTATAGAATGATACTGCTATTAAGATAATGTTTCAGAAGCAGAATTGCTGATTCTGGTCTAATTATTACAATAATGTACAATAGCAGTAGTGTAAAACGTATGCAGAATTTCTGGTATTAAATATCCAGCTATACATTTTGCATTGAGAAACCGTAAGTCTCACGGAGCTGGTGACGCTGTGAATGCAAAGTATCCAAACAAAGTATCCAGTGACATTTTCATTTGGGTACAGAACATTTCTTTTCAGCAAGTTTCCATAAAGCTTTTTAAAGACTGCTTTCATTACTTTCCATCGAAGCCTTGAATGTCTTTTACATTCTCGTTTTCCTAATCCTTATAACTGCCCAAGTTCTATACAGCAAACTGACATTTCATTATAGATCGAACAGTAGCAGCCATAAAAACTTTGCTCCGCATGAAATGCATTGTACACAGTGCTTTGTAACATCATTCTCCACAAAAACAACTGACACCTAATCTAAAACTTTCAATATGAACGAAAACAGCACATGTTGTAGTGTGCATTCCCACATTTTTCCACTAGTAATTTATGTGTTACTGTAAATGAACGAATTTCCATAACCTGCTGTGGCTGCCTAGATGCTAAGGTAATGACTATCGGAAAACATAGTCACAGGAAGCAAAGACTGGAAAGGCATCCCAGAACATAATGTGCTGAATCCATGACCAACCTTCCATGTATTTTTACTCCATCACTACTTGACATAATCTAATTGCTTTTTGGGAAACAGAACCACACTCTGCAGCCAACTTATCATCCACAGGTGAACTGCCCTATCTCAAACTCTGAGTCTGCCAAGGAATGCTTAGTTCTTCAGGGTTTATGAGGTCTTTTAAAAATCTGGTCTATCATGGAAGTCTTTACACTATACAGTTAGAAATGCGCTGTGCAGTTGACTGAGAAGAAACAGCTCAATTACAGAACAGTAAGCTACTGGAAATAAACACATGGTGTTGACTCTGGATTATTAAAAAAAAAATCAGAAAAGAAGTCTGGGTCGAGAGCCTGTTCTGACCAAATTTACAGTACAACTTCTGTGCACTGCAACAGGCTCAATGCTCTGTCACTCTGAGATCTAAGGGGCTGCTCTAACACCCAAAGTCGTACAGGTAATTTTGTACTCTGGGAAAATTACGAAAACTGTTACAGGTGTCGTTTTATAACACCAGTTCCAGCACTTCACACTGACCTCACTTTAACTGCCTTTTTATTGAACTACCAGGTAGGATGTCTGCTCCATTTTGAAGCATCTACCACGTCAGAAAAAAATGCTTTTCTCACTTTACAACAGCTTGTGCTGTTACAGACACTCAATGCTTTCAGCTGACAGAATACTAGAAACAAAGGACACACCGGTAAAATGCTGCTTCTCTCAATATTTATGCAGCAAAAGCCAGAGCTGAGAAAGGATTTGATGCCAGCGCGGTCAGGATGCTGCTGGCAGGGCAGGAGTTATCGGCCTGGAAGACCCTGAGTAGTTGACAGCGTCTGGAAGCGTTACCACTAGAGGCAGGGTCAGCCTCAGTAGCGGGAAATTTATTTACTGGCCTCATTTCACATCCCTTCACCTCTTCTATACCGGAAGCGGAACTACCCCTACCCCACCCCTCCCACGCGCCCGCCAGCCGCTCGGCAGCCCGACGGCCCGGCGCCCCGCTAGGTGGCGCTGTGTGCCCACGCCGCTCCCCGCGAGGGAGCCGGCGGCACCGCCCCGCGCTCCCAGCTGCCTGGGCTGAGCAGCGCCTCGCTCTCGCGGCCCGTTGTTCCCTGCAGGCAAGGCCTGCCCCCACTGCTGCATTACCGTCAGTGGCCCGTGCACATCTCCCCCGCACGCCCAGAAATCTTCCTTAGCTCAGTCTGGCCATTTATTTATTTTTTCTCCTTAACTCATGGTGAAGGACATTTCTAGGGTACGAGCTTAAGCTCGGGCTCCCTTTTTGTTTACCACCACCAGATACACACACTTTGCAAAGAGAATACAGGTTAAAGCACTCGGAAGTCTGCAAATCTCTGCCATAACTAAACATGTCACCTCCTTTGCTTTCTAAAGGTGATGGTGACTGATGTGCCAAGATTGGTGTCACTCCAGCAGCACAACACAAACACAAAGTAAGAGACCACTCCACCCTGGATGGGCTTGTGTTCTCATTAGGGCAAGGGAAGGGAGGAGAAACAGGTACAAAGAGGTGAGGTAACTTGCCCAAGGTGACCGAAGTCAGCAGTAGCACTGGGTGGAAAACTCAAGATCCTCTGAAAAGGAGGTGAGAGCCCTTTTGTTTCCAGAACAAATTTCTGTAGTTAGCAGAAATCAACTGTTTAAATGCTGGTGAAAAGTACAGGGTAAAAAAAAAAACAAAAACACAAAGGCTTTTGCTTATTCCCAGAACAAGTATAATGTCAGATAGCTTCCACCACACTGCTTTTTCAGCTTCCAACATGCTGCTTTGTGAGTGAGAAGCCTCCTTTTAAGGATTAACAAATAGTTCACCTTCTCTGGGTGAGCTTAGTTCCTCCTCTGTGCCTAACAAGAGACTGGTGTTTGCAGAAGGTTTTGTGGAATGGGTTGGGCCTGATGGTCAGATGTCACCAATGCATCTCACTGGTTTTGAACCAGAGGTCAGCTTGATTCACTACCAACATAAATTTGAGGGGGGAAATTGTGTAATATTCTGACCTGATCATCTCTTATCTTATTCCTGAGCTGAACAGTCTGCTGAATTTCCAACTCATGTTATAATTTAAAAGACTAACCCTATAAAACATCAAAGTACAAAGTAGAAAACCCGAGGCGGCTCTGATGTGCTGGTGGGCACACCACTTTGCTAAGAGAGCAGATTATCAGTTGCTGATCTGGGCATCATCAGACCACTGGTGCCTGAACGATTTACTGTGCTTCCTTTTTCCCCAGCTCATGTTCACACTAAATTCAGTTGGAGTCAGAAAAGTCACCAAGATTGCAAGGAAGTGAATCCATTTCCATGTCCACGTAGATTTGCATTCAGGAAGTCTGATTTACAGTGGATGGTATCACATGACAGAACCTGCTTCATGGTCTGCACTGAACCATATAAATAGTAACTGCAGCTATGGAAGTTCACCTGAGAAAAGTGGGGAACCTATAATCTGAAAGATGTCTTTAAAAACAAATTTAAGAGAATGAATTAGAAGGGTTTTTCTACCGTTTCAGGATACAAGGATCCTTACTAAATGTCAGCAGTGTAAAATGTGATGCGGCTATTTCCATACTGCAACTGCTTTCCCAGGTGGAAGAGCAATCCATCTTGGCCTAGTTCAGATTTTATCCAGTACACCTGGCAAGGTGCTCTGGAAATATATTTCCCTTCAATACATGTGAGAGAAAGCATCCTGCTGCTCTTAAACCTTCTACTGCCACAGAACATCATGGTATTCCTCATATTCTGTTGTGAATATCAGTGCTCTACAGCACACCACCAGGTTGGCTTTTGCCTAACATTCTGGACTTCGCTGTACCCCAAAACTAGGATATCCACGTGAGTTACAAGAACACATGTGCAGACAGGCTGCAAACCTCCATCTCCTATTCCTCTGCCAGTGGCTGTTGTTAATGTAGGTGTTTAATTGTGTGATTAATTGTGCAGTTTCGCACATGAGGCCTCATCGTGATTGTTCCCATTAAATCCAGATCAAACAGACAAAAAGTACTTTGAACAGCAGCAGCAACAATACCAAAGAGCGTCAATTAGAAACTGTTTCAAAAGCAGATAGAAGCGAAGCAGGCTTTGAATAAAGCTTATAGCAGAATGGGTTGCTTGTCGGTTCATTACCTCTCCAAGACTCTGTCTCTCCTGTCTGTCCTCGTAGGCGGAAGTGTAGAATGGCTCATAAGTAATTAGGTCTGGACGTTCAATGTCATAAATGGCCTTGACTTTGGGAATGGCTGCTAAATCCTTGTAATCAAGGATCTCATTGTCTACTTTTGCCTGAAGGTCAAAGACAGAAGATAAATTAACTTACACAAATGCACTCGTAATTTCTGTTTTACACAACTTATGATTTTTGTGTATTTGTTGTCACACTGTTGCTATGGAAAACCCTTTTGGCACTCTACATGTGAAGTGATTGTTTCTTGTTCTTCTCCAGTAGGCCTCCTCTGCAAAAGCACAGTGTTTCCTCAGTTCAAGAAAGAAAGAACATGATATATATAGATCTAATACAAAAGTTTCTTAGCCGCAGTAGTGAGCTGGAAGCTTCAGCTCTGCAAATGATTCATTTTGTGGGCTCAGGCAAGTATTTTCACCTTTCTGCTCTTGTTTTCCCATATTTAAAATGTGTGAAAACATCAACTTAGTTTGCAGATTACAGAGATTATGAGAGGATTCCATGCAGAAGACCACAGACAGAAAGGCAACTTAGAAGTGTGGACACAAGAGGAAATACAGATTATTACAAGGAAATAAAAAGGCAATCAGGACCATTCATCAGGACTGGGTATCAAAATTCCCAACTGAAATTATTCTATTGCACTCATCATTTAATCTATACCCAAGCTTCTGACTAAGGCATATATTGCTTTCTAACTGCATACTATGTAGTACTAGCCAACTATTTTGTCAACCAAAACTGCAAGGAGCTCTTCACTAGTTAAAAACATGGAAATAGGAAATCAGTTCCAAAGGCAGCTGAACCCATCAGAAGGAGCGAGAAAGAAGATTACATATAGTTTAGATAGCTAATACCTTTCCTTACTTAGAAGACTTGTTAAAAAATCATCGTATATTCTTACCTACCTTACAGAAATACATTTGATGATTAAAACTGAAAGAGAATACTCAAATTGGTTTTCAACTCTTCTACTAGGTATTTTATTTATTCACAGTAGGCTGCACAAGGAAGTGTGGCTGATCTGTGTCTACTCATTCAGTTCTGTTCTTCCTGAGTACTAGCACCTAGTATTTTCAGATTTAAATGCATTTGCCTTCCCAAGCTCTCCTAACAACCACTGCTCTTGGTGGATCTTAAGCAATGCCAAAAATCAGAAACAATATGAAACATTTTTTGATAGAAAAGGAAGGTTTGAAGGAGTTTACTTCCTAAAAATAGCCTCAGATCTGTTTAGTTTTGACTCACTAGATAGAACAAAATTTAACCTTTAAAATTTAACCTTTAAAATACGTAGGTATATTAAAGTATGCTATTTCTGTAATATTTTTACCACAGTCTGTTAATGAGCTGCAAATATGTCTGGATATTCTTAATCCAATATGAATTACCATAGGTACTTTTGTAGACCTTGGTCTAGGCCACCACGTTGCCCTACAGCCTGCTGTTACGCAGCAGTTAAGTTTCATAAACTACAGTTTATGAAGTTGATATTACTGGTAGAATGGCAGTTCTCCAGGACGTGCTGTGTGTTTTGATATCTGCAGTGTGAACATTTTTAATATATCAGCTAATTTTTGTTGTTGAAATACGCTGAAGAACTAGTATTTAACTCGAACTCAGGGCTTAAGATTTGTAATTTTGGTAATTCTTCTGCATTATTATACACGTAACTGACAGATTTCCATGTCTTACACTACATTTTCATCTATATAATCTTAAGGTTATGTATGAAATCAGCGAGTCAGCATTATGCACAGGTAACAGAAAAGAAAGTTTGCCCTGCAGTCTGCCTCTTCTTCCCAGCACACCTTTATCTTTGCCCTCCTCATAATGGACTCTCTCTCACTAATTTGCCTTTTGGTCGTTTTCTTCCTTAGCTGTTACCTTCCACCTCCACCTTGGATTTTGTGTAGGTTATCTGAGAGCATGTTTTATATGAAGACAAAGTTTATATAGACTTTCAAGGAACAAAAGTCTTAAATGGATGTGAGTTTTTGGAAGAGTAGATTATATGCAAGGAAATACAGCAAGTTTGAGAAGGCTGAGCTGTCCTGTTATTCACTCAAGCACATTTGAGTTTGTATTCTTCCTCCTTAGAATCAGATTAGCACAGCCACAAAAGATGACTTTTTTTTTGACCCTATGGAATTCTTTGCCAGTAAAAAAAAAAAAAAAGGTATTGACATTTACAACACTAAAATGCTGGGAAAAGGGGTATGAAAAGATGAAAAAAATATTACTGCTTTGAAAATGTTGGGCCAACCTTCTGCTAATGTATTTGCACTTTCAATTTCTAAGATCTTATGGGATCAAAAGGTACCAATAATGAGTCCAAGAAATAAAAGAAATCCTCTAAAATAATGAAAGAGGAAGCTTGATTACTGAAGGGATCATTACACTCTACATATCAGGTAACTGCAAATAGAATAGTTTATCAATAGCTTTGCATTTTCAGTACTGTTTAGTAAAAGAAGGACACTTAATATAGTTTTTGTTCTTAAATAAAACCCACCTTCCATTCCACAACCAAAATGTCTGATTTTTGAAATGGAAGGCATTGTATCAGCCAGGCTTCCTTTAGCGTGGCTGACCCTCCTACCCACGTCCTGCAACCGCAGACAGCAGATGTCCCAAAGACCACATACCGAGGTGCACAGACCTCCTCACATAACCCCTAGCAAAGTCAAATGAGCTGCCTGTCTTCCGTCCCTCTTCACATCACCAAGTGACTTCAAGAGATCTACTGTATCTTTCTAAGGGAAATGTGACCTGGAAAAGGCCTGCCCTGCTCTTGAAATTCTTTGTTTGTAAAAACTATGTCTGTTGTAGTGAGAATTTTAACAATTTAACCACTAGAATGAAGGCATTAGCATCAGCATAAAAGTGATTTATTTCAGCATGGAATATTTCATGTGCAAGTAAGGTATCGGCATCTTATTCGTCAGAGGGAATACTCACATAGATAGTGTGGCCTGGAGAGCCAGGTATACTGGAACCTGGTCTGGAATAAATGCTTTCTGATGATGTTCTTGTAGGCTGAAAAACAGAAAGTAACTTTTCAGAGCAATCGAAGCCATTCACACTGGTAATTTTCTTTTTAAGTGAAGAAATCTGCATACATCTTGAAATTAACTGAATTTAGGAAAAAATGTCAACACAAATGCAAGCATTCTGGCAAATTTCACAATGTGAGGCAGGTGGGCTTTTTTATTTTTTGGTAGGGGAAGGAGTGCTGTGAGAGGGGAAGGACGTTTTCTAAATCATACAAAGTAAAAGACTGACAACAATAATGAACAAAACTAAACAACACCTGCCAGAGACACTGCAAGGAGCCATACAAAGTACAATCCAGAATAGTCCTGCTGGTCATTTTATCAAAATGTTAGTTCACAAACAGCTAGATGTATCAGCAGTTCAGCAGACAAAACTGTTGAGAGGAGCACAGCACACACATTATCACTTCCCAGATGTTCAATCACTGGATTTCTGTTATGAATACAGAACTGAACTCAGCCCTTCTAAACAGAAGGGCCAGAAATCCTTGGCTTGGAGCTGTTCCCTACATCTGCGGTACAATCTAGATGCAAGATGAAAGCTAAACTGTTGATCGAAATTTCATGATTCCTCATACTGAAAAAGTCCTGATGTTTTAAGGACCATGTCCTGCAAACTGAAATTCATTATAACAGTCACACCTCTACAGAGCAAGTGCTGTTACATGTTTAGCGGATTCTCCAACACTTCATCAGGACTAAAGAGGCACTGATTCCCTGAGGGAAGTTCTGTGAGAAGAGACAAAATAATTTATCACTGACATGTGGGGATCCTGAAAACCTGATGAATTTGAAAAACATCTATTCAATAAAAAGTCACCCAGGCTATTGTGGCAATTACTCCTAAATTTGGCATGCAGTAGACACATAAAGGTAGTCAATGATATTCTACTTGCAACTGAGAAACTATCAACAATTTTTGCTCCCTAATTGACTGCAAAGAACCAAATCCCATCACGAAGCAATGCATCAGCAGATGACTGATGACACTAGTACAGTGGGATACTTCGGTCACTGAAAATTAAATCTTGGTACATAGTCCTTACCTCGTCAGCTTGTGACACTTAACTAAGGGACCTTGAGGCACACACTGAAGAGAAACAAGGCTTGACAGCCTGGATCATTGATTTTTCTTAGGAAGTATCTGGAGAGAACACAGCAAGACTACCGGACCTTTCTCATATCTCAGCATACATTTCCTGAAAGGATCCTTCAAGAGACCTCAGAGTCTTTCTACCTTCTATTTCATAGCCAGGAAAGCTATTGGAACCATCTGTATAAAAAATACTGAAGACTAGTCGTGTCTCATACGGCAGGCTTTCTCTGACTTCATTTGTGGAAATGAAATCACCACATTCAGGGAGGGTCAGAGGAATAAAAGGCTTTGAGTATGTTCCACCAAAAAACATTGAAGATTCAGATCAAACAGAGAGCAGATGTGGCCGTGGACCAACACAGTCACAAATCCTCTCCAGAGCATGTCTGAGAATACCTTCTCAGGGGGATCTTTATGTGTTTCTTTCCTTTTCTCTCTGTAGCTGCAAATTCCTGCACCCCAAAAGGGAACAGAAATTTCTCGGCTGCCCTTAAGCTCTTCCCATGATGCAGTCAAAGAAAAAACCCAACCTAACCACTTGTTTTATGGAAATGTTACAAGAATTAAGTTGGAAAATCTGGCTGTTATTGAGAAACACTATTCCCTCTTCATTCTGCCATTTCACACCACTGTCTGAGCAGAGACACATGTAACATGTTGCTGCAGTTGCTATGGAAAACAATTGTTTTCATTACAACATAAGGAACAGTATTAAGGACTTGAGGTACTGTTAGGGGTGTCTCTGTTACCTTTGGCTTTTGGCAGATACGGCAGAGTTTTCTCTGATCAATTCTCTCTCTTGCAGGAAAACAAGCGTTAGAGGCAATTACAGCTTCTTCCCACCTGGCAGGCCCTCTGGGTTTCTCTTCTCTCTGGATCTTTTATAATCACTTCAGAAAACAAATTCTCAGCCCTTGGTCCATCTCCTAGTCTCATCTCTTAGTGTCACTGCTAAAAACCTTTTCAGCAAAGGAAAAATTCACTTGCTTTATCACTTTGGTGAATTTATTAAATATAGTTAGACACCTTAAGATGATAGTTTCAGCCACATCCTGCTAACAACTTCCTTGGGTACTCTTAACCCCGGAGCACAGGAGCGGTTGTCAAATGGACTGGCAAGTTGTAGCACCTGTTCTTCATTTCCTCACTGCGCTTCTGCAGCCAGTTCCTCATTACTATTCCATTAATATGGCGACATACGACACCCTTTAAAACCAGTTTTCTATTTTCTGTAATTCTTCCTGCATACATAAATTTTACCTTCAGTCTACTGCAAAGCTCCACAGTGTCTGGGTGAGACAACATCCTGCCAGCCATTGCCTGAGCACACACCGTTCCTCTCTTGAGGAGCTTAATCCAAGCAGATCTGGAACTCTGTGGCTCCTGTTTGCCCCTAGTCCTGTATCTTGCTTAAGTTATGACACACCGCTGAAGACATGAAAAACAGGACTTCTACATTTACTCATCCTTCCTGCCTCACTTTGCCCTGTTTCTGGTTTAGAATTACACAAGTTTTTTCCATCGCACATGGCTATTTCCTACTCTGCTGCTCCCATACGGCCTGGAATCCTTCACTGCTTTGCACTTTCCCCTAAAGACAACTGCATTGCACTTAAAAACATTTGTGCTGCTTGCCTTAACAAACATACACTAAAGACTCCTTGATATAAGCTGTTCCTCTGGCATACTTTTAGTTGCTATGGTTAGCTCCTCTCCTAAGAGACCTATAATAGCTCCTGACTGAAAATCTCTGGTGGTGTATGGCTTTTATTAGATTGTACATTACACCTTCATTTGCAGTTGAGAATCCCTGACCCTGTGTATGACTATTGTGACTTCATACGTTCAACAGTTGGCAAGAGATGCGCTGGAGGTCAAGTTCTCTACTGATGGAACTGCAATGGGATGTAAATTCCACATTAGAGGAGAGCTAATCAGAGCACAGGTGAAACAGGAATTAGCGGCTATCCCTGATTTAACCTTTAACCTTCAGTGGAGATATCATGTGAGCATCTCTCGCACACATTCTTGGAAGAAGACAGGTAAAGAAATCAGAAGAAACATCCTTAATATGAATGCATTAATTTAAGGGTATCTCCTTCCATCACAATAGTCCTGTGACACTTGTTCTACGCTCCTAGCAACAGAACAAGTTAAGCTGCCCTACTTCTTCTACAAACAGATCTGAAACACTCTTTATATGATTGTTCTTGTTTTTGAAGGATTCAGATAGAGCTTTTCATTATGCCACCTTTGTGCAGAGAAATTTAAAGCAAATTTCTATGAAGAACTACAACTAATCTTTTTTTCTTTTCCTGTGGTGCATGGCCTTTCTCCACATTTTCTGACAGTAGAAGAGTCATCTGTTTTTTTCTTTGCTCTTCCACCCAAATGGTTGTAACAGTAGTAAATATATCAATATGGGATGTCTGTACCAGATACAGGAAGTCTATGAAGTATATGAAAAAAACAAATAGAAATTCAGTCAATAGAAATTCATGCATGTCATTAAAGGAGCCAAAGGAAAGAACCAGATCACAAAGCATCTAAAGTAACTGCAAGACTTGTCAGTGTTTCCTACTTTATCACAGACTTCTTATTTTTATGGTTTTGGTCTTCATTCCATGCATTTGTCTTCAATGCAAAAGTTCTTTACCAACTTCATTTGCAGATCGGCAGCGGTAACACCAGTCGTCATGCTCATCCTATTCGGTTCACTGTGAATTTCAATGCTCAGTTTTTGTTATCACCCATGCATGTGCCCCGAATTGATTAACTTGTTAATTTAATATTAGATTGCAAAGCTTAAGATATTCATCTGCATTTACCTCAGTCTGTCATGTCATCATGCATGGTATATCATCTAAATAAATCACTTCTTAAAAAAAAATAAATATCCACGCTAGAGCCACTCACATCATCCATAAGCTGCTACAATGTGGTGGCTCTGGCTTTCTCAAGTACAGACGTTCAGAATCATGCTCTATAAAAACTTACAAGTGCAGGCAACCAGATCAAAACTGATCCCAAGAACATCTGGCCAAACGGATGCACTATTGTTTAACAAAGGCATCGTCAACATTGTTTACAGTACCTGCCTTAGTTTTTTGATAGTGTTCATTATGCAAGGCGGTGATAATAGCTGCAGAAGAACGAATATGTTTTCACTTAATGACATTTAATATTGTAGCTTAAGCAAATTCTCTAAACCTCAGAAGCTACTTTTAAGAGAAGCATGTTTATAAATAAACTAATAGAAGATTAGGATGTCATTTATTCTACTAGGAAGAACGACTTTGCAATAGCAAGGAATTTGGCTTTCTCAGTACAACACCTGCTACTCTGACTACCCACTTCATCAACTGCAAGGTTTAGCAGTTATTTAGAACACGGAACCAGGGTTCATTAAACACAGGCTTCCTGTGGATTTCAGTAATTTTCAGTGGCCGTGTACAAGACCAATATAGCACCTCATTGTTACAGCATTCATTGTGCCTGTCTGCTAGTTTAGCTGTACCCTTCTCCTTACAAAAGTGTTTCCTTCAAATGCATGCATTTATTATTTCTCTGCCTAAAAAATCCACACTATGTATGCATCAAGACAAAACTAGTGAACAGGTTCAGTTCAAACGCACACAGACACACATATTAATAGGTTACAACTGATTTTTCTTTCCTTTCTAGACACAAAGGCCAGAGAGGAGAATGAATTTTCACCACGTTGAAGGCATGTTGCTACCAAACATTTACAAGACTACTCATGCAAACGTAGCCCTCACCAAGAGTAAGTTGCAAATGTATTCTTCACCAAGAGTAAGTTAAGTGTAAAGCAGAAGAAAATAAAGTGGGAAGCCCAGAACATACTGAATTCAATAGCAAACTTCTCAGAGAATTCACAGGATTTCACCCTGCAGTTTTCATGTAGGTTCAAGCCTTTGGCCCGTTTTAATTGTAACAGCAACAATAGTATCTTTGTGTCTACTCTGCAGAACACTTGAAGCCAAAATCTGCCTTGAATTACACTTTATATAATCAGAATGTAAATCTAAATAGAATTTAATACTGACCAAATTTACACAAGAGGATATTAATCTGTCCCTAAGCGATTTGTATCCTACACAGTCTACAAAGCAAGAAAGAGGACATATCTTTATTTTGACGTGGGCTGCTCCTATTTTGCCTTGCGCATTTTTCTCATACATTGGATAGGGTTTATTTTTTAAATCCTAAGGCTCCTGGATTTCAACACTGGCAACGCAGACTCGTGCATGCTAAGCTGAATGCAAAAAGCCACTACACTGGCCTAAAAGATGAATGAAATGATCCCACAGTTTGCTGTTCTCAGACTCCAACATTTGATTCCATAAAGCCTAGGACTGCAGAGACACTGCCCTCCTTAGAAGCATTGATAACACTTCTTTATAAATGTATTTTCTTGATACATATTTCTGTAGTTAAGAGAGAGAGCGGCGTTCAAGACTGGTTAATGCACTGCAACATCCTAAGTTAACTGACTGAAGTACCGTGCAGGACAATGGGCACAGGGCTTGCATTAACTCCCACGGAATCACAGCACTGGATTCAACCATGTAACACAGACTGCAGACTGCACCTAACACAAATATCCTGCCCTGGCTGATGATATGACTACGTCTACTTTACAATTAGAGATGTGAAGGCAGCAAGAGCAGACACAAGCGAAATCCAGTGGCATGGACTCTACCAGCCTGTCTGCCCACTGCTAGCCTGTCCCAAGTGCGTACCAGTACATTCTTACTTCATTATCAGGTGAAAGCTACCTCAGGTGTGCCCACATGCAGCACAGCCACATGTTCCCCCACAGCAGACACAATTAATAAGTAAGAACTGCCCTGAAGGAGAAGAAATGGAAGTGGGTGGTGTTTGTATGTGCAAAGCAAACTCAAGGAAGTCTGAAAGTAGAAAGTCCAGAATGCAGAGAGTACAGGGAGGACCTTCCAACTTGGATGGGGACGTGCCCTGGATTAGAGAAAGGCAAATGCTCTCGGGCAGCACACAGAACATGTTCAAAGCTGGAATTTATAAGTATTTTCTCAACTAAAGTATTCATGTGTAGTTGGTCAATACATACAAAAAAGGAACTAATTTACCTGTTTGCATTTTTTTTCTAAAAAGCATGAGCCATTGTTCATGAAAAACTACTTCTTTTTAACCATCGCTTTAAAGTCAGATACTTTTCACCATTTTCATTTGCTTCATGTCTGCACTTTTTTTTTAAGAAGAAAAACTTCTGTAACACTGGAAGAACAATACTACAGCCACAAAAAGCTAATAATTTTAAGCATTTCATTAAAGAAAATTAAAAATTTGAGAATTAATGAACAACACTGCACCACAAGATGCAAAATACAGCGTCAGTGCCCGGGGTGGCAAGTGATAGCAGGAAAGCTGTGTGGCAGAAGTAGTAGCAAGCACAGCAAATGACAATAATGAAGAATCTTCTCAGTAAAGAAGACCATTATCAACACTATGAAAACACAACAGCAAACCTCTGCAGAGCGTGGCCTGCGCAGAACCAGACTCTTTGGATAAAAGAACTCAGATGAGGAATGCTGTCATGAAACACAAAAGGGAAAAATGAGTGAAAAAGAAGGCAGTTTCCCCAGCTCAGTCGTTAAACTCTTTTTTCAGTCAAGTTACTAATATCTACTTGCTAGATAATAATTTGTGCATTATAATATCTGTGTTACTTACTGATCCTTGCAAAATCACGAACAGACAGTTGTAAAAAAACCCCTAAGCAATGTATATTGTTGTAACGTGCATATGGCTGCTTTATTTTCTGCTTGCTTTGGCTTTGTAATCCTCCACAAATATCCAGTGGGGAGAAGACCTAAAGCAACCACTGTCTTTATGAACTCCCTCTCAGATCTTGACCAGCTCGAATGCTGATTAGTTTATATCACAACTCAGTTACTGAGAGAAAACAGAACTTGCTGAAAACTTCTGAAGTGACTTCAATGATAAAAGGGCTTTTTGTTTTATTTTGCTCTATAGGGAAAGGAAACCCAGCAGAGCAAACAGGCCATGTCACTGGCTTTTTGCAGAACCACCAGAAAATCTAGGCCTGATCCTGAAAGTGGCTATATCATACATTTGTCAACTCACAAACCAGATTCTGATTCTCACATTAGATCTAAATGTATCTCATAAGAAGCTGAAAGTCATTCAAAATACAGTTCATCATTCAGTGGTGACATGTTCAAATAGCATATAGTTCCCCCAGTTTCATTTCTTTCTGTACCTACCTGTTTGCTACCGCCTTCATTTGAGTCAGCAGAATGAAACGTGTGTCAAAGACATCAAAGTGAACTCAAACTGATTATAAAATAAGGTCTTTGACTTTGCACCGGAGTAGATAGAGACTATCTGTGATGTACAGTTGAAGCTAAAAATTCTCCATCTCTCCAGCTAGCTTCAGTAGAGTGCATTGGTCAATGCCTTCTAAAGATGTATTAAACCTCTGCATAGAAGATCTCATTCAGGAACAAGGCGACCTTGGATAGCGGTGCCATAACATTTCTCAGATGCCTCCTTAATACGCATTCTTTCACTTCATTTTCCTGCAAGAACTCACTTAGGTAAAGTCTTGCAGGTGGATGAATTAATTTACTTTACTCATTTCAATTAAAATTAGCTGAGGGGGAAGAAGACTGACATGCTTCAATGTGTGGCAGAAAAAATGAAAATATTTGAAGAGGACTTTGCCCATTTCCATGGGAAATGGAAATAAGCCAACCGATTTATAAGGTCAGCTGGAGAAAGTTCTTAAGGGCTGCAGTGTAGTCAAGAGTGCTTTGATAACGCTCTTGTGTCCAAGCAAAAAGGGAGGTATTGTACCCCAACCATTCACTATAAAGCACGCACATTCTGACACTTAAGTACGGCCAAAACAGTGTCTTACATTCAAATTGTTAAATGAGGAAGAAAATCCAGTCAGGCATAATCTTCCATTTTCTTATGGAAAGTCAGGACAGAACAATGTGCAAATACTAGATGGTACCTACAGAGATGTTTGGCCGTGCTAGATCCCATGCCCATCTAGGGCCAATTATACTTCTGTATTATCAGTGCAGCCCACACAAACATGAACTTTGCTTAAAAAAAATTTATCTGCACATCACCTACAATCAAAGCAAATTCTGTGCTGAGGATGTTTTACAGACCAGTGCATTTGAATAAATTCTAAAGGATGTGGCTTCCTGTGAATGAACCACACATAGAACACAATCCATAGGATATCTTAGGTATCTCCATGCCAGTACTTAGTTTGTCTGAAAGACATTTTATGCATATGCAGTCTCTAACATTCACATCCAGAAAAATGAGCAAAGTTCAAAGGACCAACTGAGACATCAAAAAGAGCAAATTGTCCACAAGATGAATCAGTGAATATGGGCTTAGAATTGCCTGGTGCATGCAAAAAGCCAGGCTCCAGCATTTATCAGTGCAGCATTATTGCCATCAAGGATTTGATCCAGAAAGTTTGTCTGGACATGCTGAGGTGACTCCAAGGGTAACTGCAGCTATTCTTTGCATTCAAATCAGGATCTCTTTAGGCTGAGGTTTATTTGGATGGTAAAGGAAGAAGAGTCCATATTGTCTAAATGCTGTAAATAACCACTTAGAACAGGAGATAAATACAAAGCAATTACACAGATGTGGAAAAATACTAAAATCTATTGTAGCATTTGCCCTGTTCACATTTTCTCCTTAAGACTCTCTCTCCCAATAATTGAGATATGAAGTGTCTTAGAGACTTTGCCATGTCTGTCAGCAAATGACACTATGTTTAAGACAGTGCACTGAGACAGGTATGTGAAACCGGTGAGCCTAAAAATCAGAGCAATACCTCTGAAGGGCCTCCACTGTTTATTCTGCCAGTGGTGACAGCTATGTGAAAAAAACACGGAAAAAGTCACTCTTTTAAAAACAACATCCAGTTATTATGTGTGCAAAATATCTGGCGTCATTGACATGAATTCAGCTTACCCGTAGCTTATCTTCAGTCTTAGTGGATTGCTTACAGTCGGGATGCCAGACAGTGGAACCTGAGAGAGAAAAACATCTATCTTAGTTCAGAGTACAGCAGATGACTTCCAGTCAGTCACGACAAGTCAGTTATTAAAGAGAATCCCTTCATTGCATCAGATGGCCAATCTGAATGAACTATCCAATTAATTCACATTCAATTCTAGCTTATGAGAAATACAAGTGAAACAAAAAATAAAAATTCAAATCCTTGGCCCATCTACAGCAGTCTCTTCCTGAGGCTGTCAAAGCACTTTGCACACATTCTTAATTAAAACTCAAACAGCCTCAAGCAGCAACGGAGTCAGCAAGCACCAGCTGGAGGAACTGAAAGACAGAGTTCTTCTGGGCAGGATGGAGGGTAAGGGCAAAAGAACTGGGCCACAGTTACCTAATGTGTTCTCCCCTTATGTACTGCACCATACATGAAAAGGAAGTTTTTATTGTAAGTCCATTAACACTGGGAAAGTCCTATGATTTCCTTGAGTACTAGGTGTCACATTCACTTATTGTAAAATATTACTCAGATCACCTCTTCCCTGCGGTTATGCAGAATGCAACAGGAAAAGCAAAATTAGAGAATCCACAACGCAGCAGAGTCAGGGCTGTATCTCACCCACTGCACTAAGCTAGAAAGCCCCGTATGATGCAGGTGGTACAAAGCAGCATATGAAAGAGCCTCTCCCCTAGGTCACAGTGTACCATACTTGCCATTGGCATACACGTTATTTCTACCTCTTGCTCTGCAAGGTCAGTGGCATGTCTTGCACTGGCATTTCCACATGGCATATTCCAGCTACACATCCTACTACAAGAGGCAAGGTGTCTGCTGTTTGTGTTCCACAACATGGGATTCTCTCCTATGCAGTAAACATGGAAATATCTGGCTGTCCTCAAGGGCTAAGCAGTGTAAGGGGCAAGGAGCGCTTCCATGCCATTTCAGTTCTCCTTTGGCACAGAGTGTAAACTGTGGTCACTGCTGCAAAGCTGCTGGCAAGTATTAGCCAAGTTGAAATGGAGCAGAAGCTAATGCTGATTTTTAACACTGACTGCAGCTGCACTCAAATTCAAACCTCATTCCAGTCACCACAAAGCCTTGTCTGTCTGCAGTGGGGAACATTACCTTTTTGCTCTGTCCACAGAGAAACCAAACAGAGCAAAGCCCAGCTCTCCTGCTGGTGACTATTAGCTCAAGTGCAGTCAAAGGAAACCCCACCCTCAGAGCCCTGGAGAGGTATGGGTCAGGGCCCCTGGAAATTTTGTTCTAACGAGTCCTTACATGGCTCGGTACAGAAGTAAAGACCAGCAGGAATGATTTCACTTCCCAGCAGCACACAGTATAATCATCATCAGGAGACTGGAGAGAATCCCATGAGTCTGGATCAGGGGTCTGAGATGTTTGGCTTTGAGTCTCAGCCGAGGAAGAAGAAACTGTGCATTTGGCAAGGGGAAGTGATCAGTCAACAGGGAGAAGCGTACCAACAGCCCTCTCTCTAAACAAACAGCAGCCTCAGAGCCAGGACCCAACAGAGCCTGCGAGATCAGGAGAGAAGCATGCCCTGTGCATTTGCTTAGGAGGTCAGACAGATCCAAGCAAACAGGAGGAAGGGAGTTCATGCTACAAGGCTGATGAACTAAGCAGCTTTAGGTTCAATTCTCAAATTCAGCTGTGAGCTTCCTATGTGACCCTGAGAAAAATGATCTGTTTCTCTGCACCTCAGTTTCTTTTCTTTTAAACCATCCCCACCATCAAAGAAAAAGCCATCACTGCATTTTTTTGAGCAGAATTTAGCACAAACTGGCACAATTTTAGGGACACACCAGGAGAATGCTGGAGTTGCTGAAAGTGAAGAAATGCAAGAGAGTCTGGATGTCATTTTCATGGTGAAACTGAGCTAACAGTTCTGAGTTTTATTTCACAAAATGGTAAGAGGTTTCAAATATGTGAAATTTTAAAACCTAAATCAGATAGAGCAGGCTTAAGAAGTTAAATGTAAATATTTTTAATGATCTTGAACTCTGAGCCAACTACAATTTGTAGATTTTGTTCATCCAAACATGTCAATCTATTTTGAAATGCTTGGAACAGTGCAAATTCTCAGGCTGCATTGCTGCGCTTTTTCCTACTGGAAACAGTTCAGCGAATTGTGCTTATTTCCATTCTTAACATATGTTTGTTTGCTCAATTGGCAGACACCAATCAATGTGTTAATTTAGTCAGCTTTTTACTTTGCATGTACAATTGTTTCAACATACAGCGCTCTAAAAATCAGTAACTTGGGCTATTATTTACACATTGGAAGCCTGTGTGAGAATCAAGTGAGGCACCTCTCTAAATGCTAAGCAACATTCTAGCTCAGCAACAGTCTTCTGGGATAGTCCATATACTAATGTATTACTAGGAAGTCAATGGGAAAGAAAAAGTTGCTGATGCTGCTTCCCTTTCATTTTCCTGTTAGGGAGCAGGGTGAAGCCACAGTGCTTCTGCCAGCATTATTCAAACCATCCTTAACACAGAAAGCCGCAGAACAGAGAGCTTGTTTTTCCATGTTTTCCTTTTGCAGGTTTCCCACACATTTCCAATACAAGTAGCTACCACAAACCTGCCAGGCTCAAACACAGTGCTTTCTTGTCCTGTGGAGAGGACAATTAGAAGTGAGATAGAAGCTGCCTGTTTTCACATATTTTATCAATAACGCAATTTTGATTCTAGCTTTAGTGTTGTAGTGTTGTATTTTTATTTCAGGGAAATGCTTGGAATGTTGTTATTCTGCACCCTAGAGTAAACAATTTGGATGGAGCCAGGATATACATTTCAGCTGAGAGCTTTGTACAGGAAAGGCTTTTAGATTCCTTACACTTACAAGCATGCTTAATTCAGCAAGGAAAGCTTTGGCAGTACAGTCTGGAGCACACTCGGCAATAACATTATTTAGTCAGAAAACAGCTTATGAACAACAAAGCCACGCAACTTGGGCTGCTCCTCCTCTGAGACAGAGTGAGCATGAAGAACATTAATTCACAACCACAGAAATGGAGATACAGCCAAGAAGAGAATGATGGCAGATCAAGAAGCCAGGCATCTCTCCTCTCCTCTTTCATATCACCTGAACTTGGCCACAACAAAATCTAGCTTTGTTTAAGTAGAAGCAGTGCCTGTCCTATTTGGATCTGCAAAAATTTGCACCACAGCCTGCCCAATCAACGTGAAGTCCAACTCTCTGCTAGACTGTTGCAAATGGCATCAGTTGCAAATAGCTGCTATTAGTAACAGCAAAGGATGAACTGATGCTAACCTGTCTGTACTTTATCATACTATGATGTGAGGAAACTAAGAAGATTATCGGTTGTCAGATGTAGTAACGGCTGCTTTCAAATTAGTCTTTCCAGTTTGCCATCAGAAAACAGCACTTGCTACCCAGCCCTCTTTCAGCCTTTCCTTGCTCTTGCAACGCAGAGGTGCTACACAACTCCATATCCAGTTCTGTGCACAGCTGGAATAAAATGACTACGGTATAAGGTCAGTGAGAGATGAAAGAGGCGGACTGCAAGGGAGGATAAACTGCAAAATAACATAAGTTAGCTTCAAAGGAATTCCTTAACAATATTATCTAATTTTAGAATTCCTCCAGAAGGAATCTCTCCTCAAGATTTCAAGAGATGGCTGCCACAACACTTTCATCATTTCCTTCCTACTCTTTTACAATCCTTTCAGCAAGTTTTCTAACCTAAAAATCAAGCAAGTTTTCTAACCTAAAAATTCTTATCAAGGATACTTTTCAATCAAAGAAAAGACAAAGACAAGATGAAACTGAATATACAAGAAAGAAATTACTGTAGAAAGACATAAAAATAAAGTAAATCGAAATAAAAAGACCAGATAAAAGGGAAATAGGCAAGCAAGCAAGCAAATATGATTAAGAACTGGAGGAGACAATCTCTCCAGGTACATGGGGAATGAGATCTACATGATTCAGAACAAGCTCACTGCAGTCTTTGTGACTTTTTCCATTGCCTTTTACAGTTTGGAGCGTGGTCCAGAAGAACAAGGAAACTGATCAGCAGAATTCAGCGGAAACTCTCTTAACTTTGGTATCTCATATACTATTCTGCGTGCGAAGTTATTCGTGAGATGCCAAATTCAGAGGCAGCCTAATAAATTTCAGTTTTGCTACACAGCTTTTGAAAACACAGCCTGCCTCAGCTAGGGTGTAGAGTCCCTGGTAAAGCCACTGTAATGACCACCTACCAGGGTGAAAGGATTTCAACTGAAAACGTATGAGAACATCGTAATGAAGACAGGATGGCTATCATTCTTGCCTGTATTACATGGAGGTGGTTTATAAACTCCTGAGGTCTGTGACAGAAAAATTACAAAGTCTGATTTTCTTGTTTTGGAATCGAGACATCCTTACCTTGCAGATACATTTCTTCTCCTTCCGTGAACATTTGGTTGCACCTGCTGCATCGTGCACAGCTTGGGTGATAATGCTTGTCACCTGCCTAAAAGAAAAATAAAAAACAGAAATGAGGGACCACTGCATTGCACTGCTTTGTGAGCACTCATTATTTGCTGATAGATCACTGCCACCTTTCTTCTAGTTCACCTGTTACGATACACCATTGCCCTCATGATGTGACAATAGCGATGAGTATGTAAGATCTGCCATACTGCTTCAGTCCAGAGGTCTATCTAGGACAGTATCCTGTCCTCAACAGGGCCAGCAGCGACTACTTGGGGTAAAAAGCTGTAAGAAACAAGACAATACAGAACAGCCTTTTCTCTTCACACCTTCCCATTCAAGTAATCAGTGGTTTAAAGACCTCCTGGCTAGAGGCTATGTCACAATCTACCCATTCTCCATGATTTGCACAACATCTTTTAAAATCTCCATCTATCTGTCTGAAGCAATGAATGTCACACTGCAGTTAGACATTTGCATAAACCTGCTGCTTTCTTATTTTGTCAAACATGTATTTTCTCAATTGCTCCATTGTTATGGATGAATTTAGACAATGAACAACAGTTCATTCCTTGGCCCCACACTGCTGATACGGGCATTAACAGAGAGAGCTTTCTAGAGCCACTTCTGGGACCATTAATTTAATTCATAGATGCCTGACTTCAGAAGCTGCGCTAGCACAGACAGCTTGAGCTGTATTTGAACTATTGATGTAAAGATGCTAAATACTCTAGATCCTGTTACCCAAATCCACAGAGCCATTCATTCTCTCAAATACATTGATACCCATAATAAACCAAGCTGATCAGATTTCAGGCCTATAAGGAGAGGAAAAATCAAGACACACATATTAATGCGATTTCTTCTCCTTAGGAGACCAAAGCAACCAATATATTAACTTCCTTGCAGCAGAAACTAAGCATGCAAAAGCCACATCAGGCTTTTTTAATCTAAAAATAATTAATCCTAGAAAATGACTCTTAAAATGGCAAGTAATGAATTCTAAAAGTCTTTAAAACTGTATCTGGCTTTCCAAACAAGTTAACCTCAAATCCCTTTTCACAAAGTATTCCTTATCCACTGAGATGCTGTATGCACAAAATATCTGTTTACTCTGTAGCTGACTTGTAAAACAAGGTAAAATCCATTTCCTACTTCATTATACTTGAGACTGCAACATTACTAAATTCAACTTTTCCTTTTGTCTATTGAGATGAATAACAACAGTATTTGTGGTTCACATTTGACATTGATTATACAGACTTAGTATTTAAAAGTATCTACATGAGATGACGAAGTATACGGATTAAAGTACCTGACAGCCACCAGACAACCCGACCTACCACCCAGCCCTTCTACAGGTAAAGTTGCACCATTTATTTTTAATGTTCTCATTTGTTCCTGCCTTAGTAGTGCAGTACCTGGGTTTGATTTTAGGGAAGGTCAGGAAAGGTAGATATTCATAAAGACAGTGGTATTTGTGGACATGACTATTTAGCTTTCCTTATCACTAAGAACAATTCCTGTCCAGGAATTTCAGCAATTTCAGCCAGAGAAGAGGACTCAAGCATGCCTTTAGTTTAGCCATGCACTTGCTCTTCAGTTGCAAAAAATCTGCACTTCTCTTACTCAGATACCGCTTTTACTGTTGATTCCCGCTCCTTAAGAGGGCAGCATCCACCAGAGAGGGAGACTAATGTGATTTAGTATTTTTTGCACAGCAGATTTAGACCTATCAGGAAGAAAAGGGGCTCTGGTAAAACGGAGAATGAAAGGTCACTACAAGATATGCCTGTTCAAGGAAGAAAAGCTAATGAGGGAGGAAACACAGGACTGATGCTTGACTTGCAGCAACAAAACCAATACTGAACTGAGAAGGAAAACCACAGTTTTTTATAATCTCTTTTCATAATCTTCATTATTGGCTGTCCTTGTCATCTCTCACTCTCTCTAGCAATTATTTAACCCTCAAGGTGTCCCATCAGTTCCATTCAAGACCGGAATTTAGGAAGAAGAAAATGAAGAAACTCAGAATGTATCTAAAATGTAACGCTAGCGTCAAACCACAGCTATTCTGATCTTAAATGCAGATGTGCAAAGAACAGCTACTTGTATATATATGCAGCTTATGGCTGTGAATATTGAACAGGGTTCAAAGGTAGATCCCCAATTCAGAGACATCATTTTCTGCACTTTCTGCCTCACACAAACAATACTGTACATACAGAGAAGCAGCAATTTTATCTGTGTTTGGTAAAAAATAATCCCACCTTTTGAGCATTCCTAAAGTTCTTCAGCTGAGTGGGGCCCACAGAACTGCATGTCACAAGTGATTTCAGACGTATTTGATATAAACATGATGGTAAATCTGAGGTCCTGGGAACCACTCCCAGTTAATGAGATACAAAAAATTCCTAAGAAGGTTGAATCACTGCCAGAAAGATCTTTTCCAAACAGGAAGACAATAATTGAAAAATAGATTTGAAATAATAAACCAGGAATCTTTTCTGGGCTCTGCCTGCCTCTCACTAAAGAGCATCTCTGCAGCATAAGTGTGCCAATGCTTAACAGAGCTCAAACTTTTAGTAGGCACATCAATTTTTTCTGGAAAAAAAAAATCGTATCCTCTCATAAGATACTCAGTAGGGTAGCTAAGTAGCTCCATAGTCTGAACTGGAAAGAGTACAGGGCCTGTTGTACTATTATTAATTAACCTCTGAGATGTCCCATCTGAGGTAGGATTGTGTCCTGAGAGACGCTTACCAAATTCCCAGACACAAAAGACTCAAACCTTTGTACGTATTACCAGATGAAGTAGGTTTTATAAAGCAATAATTCCCCTCCAAGCACCTTGATGCTCATTTAAGGCAATGTAGCTTTCAGAAGGGTAGTTAGGATCCAGCAGAGATACCTATATTGTGAGAGGACCATGGCATCTGGACAAAGAAAATCACACATTAACACCTGTACAGTTCCAGCTTCTCTTCTTCCAGTCTGGGCTTTGAGGCGTGGTGGTTTTGTTCCTTTTGAGGGTTGCATTTGTATGTTTGTTGTTTAGGAACAAGAAAGCCATATTGCACTTGTGTTTTAATCAAATGCTGCATTTCTTTGTCATAAGCAAATAGTGCAAATCCTTTGGGTTTTGCACAGCTACTCTGGCAGTCCTACCCGAGGCTTCTGAGTTTCCTGTTCCTTGTTTTGCAGTTAATTCACAATAACTTGGGTCAGTTACTTCTACTAGCTTGATCCATACTTTATCCTAAAAGGGTCTGTATCCGGTCCCTCTAGTGTGAATATTAACGAGGCTTTCACTTGCCATGATCATCCGATAAACATTGCACTTATTTTTCTCCTCATCACAAAGCTTTTCTTGAGGATCCTTTAGAAACAGGCGCTGTTAACTCATCTGTTAATTGCTATAAGCAGTTTACATGTTTTTAAAAGCCAGAGTATTTATAGGAAAAACAAATCCAGAATTCATCACAGTATTATGTATAGACCTGTGGCCTCTCTGAAGACTTTTTTCCTGAAAAAACTTCTGATATGTGTTGTCAAGACAATATAGTTAAAATTATCTATACATGTCTCTTCAAAACAGCCGAGACCAATTTCAAGTTTATTGGATCTTTCCCCAAGACTGAAACAACTGACCAAATTTTAGCCTAGTGTGAGTGATCATGAATAAACACCACACCCTAGACAACAACCTTACTAAGTGGAAGCACTAACACTTCCTGCATTGGAGAAATTTTGGGGGAGTTACATACCACAGCAGCTGTAGTTGTTGTTGAACGCTCCCAAACCAGTTTCATTAGTTTTCCACCTCAGTAATGTTTCTACATTACGGAGTGGAAGCCTTTCTTCAGTGGCTATCCACTGGAAAAAAATCCCCATATCAACTAATTCAAGGCTAATCTTGCCATGCCTAACTTTCTGTAATCATGTGAGACAACCGGTTGCGAAAGATCAGTCATTTACAATGTATTAGGAAAAGCTTTTGGATCTACAAGGGGATGAAATATTCACACTTTTTAGAGATCTGCTCTTGCTCAGCTCTCAGGCTACTAAACCCTCATTCAGTATGGCCAATGTGCAGCTTCCTGTAATCTCATGCTACTGTGCTGCAGACTGTAAGGCTTCTCTCAGTCGTGTCGGCTCTAACAAGTAGCATTAATTCAGTGCACATTTGACCTGAACATTCTTTCAGCCGTGGTGCAAGAGGGTTACAGTCACTTCCTTCCCACTATGCCAAGCTCTCCTTACTTCTTCTCAAGTTCACTTCAGGTCCAGAAATCCCTTACAGTTAGCTTTGCTACACAAGGACTTCTCAAGAAGCATCTTGTGCCCTGGCGTCAGCAACAAATCACTTGTTCAAAATACATCTATGTAACTACTATGTTTTGATCTATCGTATCGCTTCTGATCCTTTCTGAATTATTTTAGCTTTAGTTGAGGTCTTCAGGACAATCCAAACCATCAAGTGCAAACTATGACCCATACCTTAGAGGACTGTCCCTAAACTAAGTCTGAGTAAGTGGAATTCTTTGCTGAAAATACCTTGGTTTCACTTAGCTAGAAGTGCTAAAACCAACCAAAATAATATTGAACATCATTACTCTTACTTTGCATACAGATTCTTAAATGGAATTTAATGGAAACAGCAAAGTTTCTTGTTAAATTAAATATTAAACCTACATGTTACTGTCACTGCTTACAAATTCTTCGTTAAATCAACTGGCACTGGGATTTGCAGGAGAAGCAAAGAACATCAGTTATCAATTTGTAACAATATACAGTCTCTTCTGACTTTCCTATTTGTCTTCTACCCTCACCGACAAATCTAAAATAGGTTTCAGATTAAATCCCATTTGAACACAGCAGAGAGACAAATTTAGATTAAAAAAAACAGTAGCATATCCTAATTTATCAAATACTTCCAGAGCCTTAAAATTGCAGAATGAAGGAACAGTGGCCAAATGTATAGTATAAGTGTCATTATAAATGTAAATATACAGATGTCAATTTTGGGTAGCTTTCCATAGTTCTGCAAGTCTCACTGATTCGTGGTCGACCAGCAATATATGTGTTCTACTTATTTTCTATATATTCCTAAATATATTTACTATACACAATATGTACATTATATACATATGCATGTACAGAAAATAGGTTTTAACATTATTTTACATAGTATCCAGATTTTATTTATTCTGGTAATTTCAAGACTTATACTGGAATCAAATCTTTATCAACACTGAGCTTGTTTCCCAATGTACAAAGAAGGTTAAGTAATATTTAATGCCCTTCATAAAACACTTCGGAGAAACACTACCTAGGAAAACCATGACAGAAATGTATTCCTCATGACCGGTCCTGAGAATAAAACCATGTAATCACCTCTCTTCTAAGGCTTATGAATGACGGTTGGAGGGTCAGTAGCCAGGATTCATGGATGATGGGCTACATAGGGCAGTTGGATGTATATATTCGGCAGAGGACACGTCTTAAGTAATGTTACCAAAAGTACAAGGTCTATTATGTATTACAACGTAGACCAGGTTTTTCTTAGATCACCTTTTCAAACTCAGCAGCTACTGTTTTTCAGCCTTCTTCCAGCTTACTATTCTTTTAAACAACTGCAACATACAAATCCTCCTTAGCTGATTAAACCAGTATGCAATGCCGTTTTAAAAGCCACTGTGTACTGCTTACAGAGGGATTCAAAGGCTCCCTCTGATGGGGAGGTAATAACATTGTGCAATTGTCTGGAATGGGAAAGATGCCGGAACACAGCCATCCCCGTTACACAGTTACACACTGCGTGCATCAAGCTTAAAGAGACCTCTTGCAGTTTAAAAGGCAAAGTAAAAGGCTGGAGGGTAGGGAGTTATTTGGAGCGCCAGTTAAGCACAATGCGCTGAGCTCCTGTACAACCCCTTCTCACGCTGCCAAAAGCATACTGGCACTCACAGGTGTCAGGGAAGGCAACGGTGGGTATTGCAAGAATGATTCCAACCCAGGAGCTACACATACAGCTGCACGCAGCATGAAAACTACCTGCGTTGAGCACGCAAACAGCTTTAACCCTATGATAACAGTACTTCAAAAGCCAAGGACCATATTTTTTCCAAGTCCATCCCCTCTGTCCCCACTTCCCACAGGACTGACTTTTATTCTCTGAGCGCTTGCAGAGCTCTAGTCTGATTAAATAAATGTTTTCCTCTTTGGTGAACGTAAGAGCTTAAGATTTCCTATTACTCATGCCTTCAGTTCTGTCCTTCCTTCCAGAACAACAGCAAACAAGAGCCAGGGAGAACAATAATAAGAATCCTGCTAGGAGACCTCACATGCCAGTGGGTCCAGCAGAGGAAGAACTAATTATCAACAGACATTTTCTGCTGGCCAAAGGACACAATTAAGTGCATATTTGTTGCGTTACATTTGCACAGCTGCACCCACTCACCCTCCATTCAAAGACATCTTAGCAATCACCTGACAGAAAGCTATTAAACATACAAAAAGCTTTACGTTTCTAATACTATTTAAATACCACAAAAACTGCTATGTAGTTGAAAGAGTACATTTAACAGTAAAAGACCCTGCCCTTTTTCTTTTTTGTAATTTTTTTTTTATGAAGAAGTATAATGGCCCCATTTGATGGACAAACCTAATAAAATATTTAGTTCTCCCATGACTCTGAGGAGAATGACCTGATTTATTAACTCTCTTAAGGACAGAGGAGCAGCACAAAGAATAACTTGGACTCATCTTTTAATCCCCTTAAGGAATGTCGTGAATTGTAAAACAGGAACTGTGGCAGTAGCCTACCGCTTTCCAGTGAAGGTTTATTTTAATTACTTGCAGAGGTCACAGAACCTTCAGCCCTGTTTGATGTTCGGTATAACATCAAATTCCATTGTTTCCTTCTCTGCAGGCTTCTGTGATCTCGCGGGAGGCTGGAACAGCACAAATACTGTGAAGACCAAAATTTGCCTCCAATAACATCCTGACCCAAACTGTCCACTCATTTTTCCCAGGCTCTTATCTGTTTAGCAAGGCACTACAAATGTCTGTGCTCATATGCAAAAACAAAAGTGCAGCTCCTTTGCTTCCACAGAACTTCAGAATCTACCATAGTTTTCTGCTACTACCAAAGGAAGGAAAGTGAAGTACAATTTGAACGTTGAAAAAATTCTAGCCTGATAAATCCTTGTTTGTTATGTATCTTTAAACCCAGGACTTTCTAAAGCTGTTTGTAACACTGCTGTCACAGCATTGCAATAGAAACAGGTCTCAGCAGAGTGTCTGCTTCTGTTCAATCTGAGACAGGATGGAGCAGTGGGAAGCAGAGCTCGCACTGGCAGTTCCCAGGCAAGACCCAAGACACCACACCGGGGTAAAGTGGGAAATGGAGCGTGAGGCCACGACTGTAAACCTGAATGACAACACACACACAAGAGATATGGAAGACCCTGAAAGCCTTCCATCGCTTGCTGTGCTGCCTTGGGTGAGCCAAAACACTGCGCTGTCATGCTGCTATGAACACTTGCACTGTTAATTCATGCCCAGTTTCTGATTTTCATACAAAACCACGTCCCAGCATCCCAACAGTGACTGCCAATGTCACACTAGTATATTCCTTAACAGTCAGACTATAATAAGCTTTGTAACTTATTAGTGCTAATTCCGTCAGCATACAATATTGTTATATCCATTTGTTGCTGCTAACAGTAATGCAAGACTAGCTGCTTGGAATATATTTTTTCTTATAGCAAAGATGTGAGTAATGATTCAGTCCAAATCCCCAGTCGTGCACTTGCTCTGCTGACATGAAAAAACAGTCCTCATGGCTTCTGAGTATCAACTAGACTCACTTTAGTAAGATCTTAGCAGTCACCTGTGACTGCACTGTCAGCTCTGCCGTGAGTTCTCACTTTCCTGCAACATCCAGCATTGAGCAATTTGCACACGCAGATGAATTGTTTAACTACCAGCTAACTCCCATGGTCTTTATGGGAGCTATTCATTCTGTCTTCATGGGGCAAATCCACCTGTCGCTACACAAAGGACCAAAGCTATGAACTTACATTATCTACACCAGTAACAGCAGGAGGTTGGTACTAAAAGAAGGTAATTGCGCTCAACTAAGAACTGTAGCCACAGTTGCCCAAAGTGGCCAGTTAGAATACTCTAGGCAGTACAGAGGAGCAAAGCAATAGCAGACACAGCTTTATTGCCAGGATTTAAACAACATCTCTGTTAGGATTCTGGGTTACGTGTATCCACTGAGAAACCTAATCCCAGTGACTGAACATGTAGTTAATCAGAGACAATTCAGAGGAAATGTATGTACTAGATTTTACTAAGATAATGTGTATATTCTGCAAAAAATAAAGGTTAACCATTGAATGCATGCAGTGTTTTCTTTAGGTGCCTGATCTCTTTTGTAGTGAAGAGGTGAGTTGCCAGGATTTTTTATGTAGATTCGTTCTAATCTAATTACAATACAAATCTGTGAATTCACTGCCTTCGTTACCCTTTTATTAGTTGCATATGAGGGCAAAATCCAGCATGTGGCAGTTTGCTTTTAAACCATGTTTATTGCACAGGGTTTTTTTAGTTTTAATTTTGAACTTCTCAACAGCAAGTATTTGGCAAGGCTTGATACAAATCGCTCCTCTATTTCTTAACAATGCTGGAACAGGTTCAGTTCATAAGTACAGGTGTGGACTTTCTACGTCTTCTGTAATCTTTAGGCTTCACAAAGCATTAGAGAACTAAATATTCCTTTATCTTGTATGCATTTTGTCCAGCGCTGATTTTTGACATGAAATGATACTTCACCTAAAGGACCTGATTACAGCCATGTTCACATTGCTGGATTAGTTTGGAATCAGATCAACCAGCAAAGCTACTTTACAGTAGCCACCATTGCGCCAAGGGCCTTTTCAAACAGCCTAATACTGGCATAACTATAACTTTGTCTCAACCAGCCAGTAGAACACCTCTACTGACTACCAAAACTGTTGTGTAGGTCTGCTGAGCTATAGAGTTGAGTGATCAGTCTCTCCGCAGCAAGGAGAGAAAGCCATTCCAGCAACAGCTTCTAGCCTGCTGAAAGCAAAGTAAAGCCCTTAGCCTGGTTTGCTGCTGAGTGTTAGTTACATGGCACAAGTCAAGGGATGGCATAGAATCTTGTGAATGGATTACGTACTGAACACATACAATATGCAAACTTGTGTAACTCCATGAATCTCCCTCTTTCCAAGTCACCTTCATGTTTTCTTTTGTTAGGTGATAACAGGACTGCTGAGTTATCACGAATACGTGAGTTCAAGAGTGAAACAAACACACATTTCTCCTTTTTACTCTGCACGAAGTGACTGTTACTCCCTTGACCCGTCCATCTGGCTGAACTTCTAATAACAGAGCTTGGTGTATATGCATTAGCAGGTCACATTAACTGAAGTTTTATGTGCAGTGCTGCAACAATATCTCCAAAACAATGGGAAGTATAATGGAAGACTGAGATATTACTAGTTTATTTAACTAGAAACAACTTTCTCAGTCAGCAGAACTATGACTTCAACCTGCTGAAATTTAGCTAGAAAAGTTAATAACAAACTTCCTTTGTATCTTAAAAAAAGCCCAACAGAATTATTTCATGTCAGAAAGTCTTGTATCTGACAGCAAGTAATAAATAGTAGACCTCATACTAACATAAAAAGGTTATTTGTAATTCCAAAAATTAGCAATTATTTCCATTCCAATCATGATTTTATTGCATTTATAGCAGTGTTACATGTGCTTACATTTATGTATATGT
>VZSC01001971.1:116605-178879 GCA_013398225.1 Steatornis caripensis
CCAGCCACACCATACTCACGAAAGCAATTTATACAGATAAGCCATTCTTTTATAAGCACCTGCAAGATTTCACAAACCCCTCTGTGGCAACAAGGAAGCTTTAATTGGTTATTTTTTCAAATTTCTTGTTACAACTTGCTCTTCTTATTCACCATCCCTACATCCTCTTAACATTCCTCCCCTTCCTATTGATGTTCAAATTGACTGAAGGATGGTTTCCAAAGAACTGTTGAGAAGTTAATGCCTTGTGATTATGCTGCCATAGCAACTGAGCTTCTGTCAGGGCTCTGTCAACTTCAGATACTCTTTTGTCATCTTTACTGTCAAGTCCTTCCCAACTGCAGATATCCCTCTTGCGAAATTCAATCTTTTGAGTACAGAGGCGGGGCAGGGGAAGGGAATCACCAAAATCCTCTTAGAAAGATTTTTACATGAAGCAATTTACGTTATTTTTCTGGAAGTATATTTATTCTAGATTTTTGACCCTGTGCATGGTGTGGTGTTCTAGGCAATTACATATAGCATACTTTTCATCAGGGAGGGGTAGTCTAAATTAAGTTAAAGCTATGCTGCTACTCAGCTACACAGACAACCTGTCTGACTCATTTACCCGTATCCTGAGTTATTATTAAACTTTTCATTTCCCCATTTTTACGCAAACAAACTCTACATTAGGAGGGGAAAAAAAAAATCAGTGTTCTACATTAACTGATACAACACATTTCTCACCAAAAAGGCAGAGAAACTGAAAACAATCTTTAACCTTATGTCTATGGAACAAATCCCTAGAAGTGATCAAGAGAGCCAACAAACTATATTAACAATTATTTGAGATAAAGAATCATATTGTTCCTCTGTACACCAGCTTGCAATTGCAATCAGAAACAGCCCAAGCTCTGTGCCATTCTTCTCCCTTCCCGGCAGTTTAAAAACATGTTAGCTGCACTCTTTTTATCTATACCACAGAATTACACACAGCCTTTTAAAAAAATCCTTCTGGTGCACAGGGATAAAAGTACAAGTACCCTATTATGATAGTGCTGGCAAGCTATTCAGTCGCATCACAAAGTTGCATCCCCTCTCCCCCACAAAAGAAAGCCATGACCCCTTCCAGTTCAGATCTAGTTTCACAGGAAGGGGTTTACCTTCCGATAATAATTCTTCAGTCTAAGTCCATTCCCTCGTCAGCTCGGCGGGCAGACTCACTCTAGCTCTGTTCAAATTTGGAGCACTACCAGAAGCAGTGTGCGGACAGCTTGTGTTCTCACCGAACCAGCTCACGGTGAAGTGCCTGTAACTGCAGCCAGCCCTGAGCCTCACTCCTCCTCTGCTCCCACTCACGCACTCTCCTGCACACACCCACCGTAACAAGCAAATAATCCTCCCTGCACATTAAACCTACTCCGGCAGTAACTTGGCCAACCCATTCTGAAAAAGGGAAAGGGAGAAGAATACCGGCCCAGGCAGAGGCAGGACCATTTCTTATCACTTGTGTGTCACTATTTGAGGTTGATACAACTCAGAAGATTTTTCCCTTTGGGAGAGGCATCCATTGAGTATGAAATTAGTGCTCTCTTTCTCTGGAAGTTATTAAATACTACTTCCTCAGCTTCTGAAAAATTTATACAGCCTCCTGGGTGTTAGTCTAGTTTTGTCAGAAACAGTTACCCTGAGATTGTATTCTAGTCCAGCCCAGAGTAATGCAGGCAGAGTGCTGGGGCCACTTCTCACGCTGGTATGTGTAGCCCTTTATCCTATTTGCACATTCTGAGTGAGATCACACTTCAGACACACTCTATGAACATTTGATGAATTTACAGTGGGCCCTGTGCAGTGATCCTATCTGATCTCTCAACAGGTATTTTCCATAATCAAAAAAGTCCTATGGCCTCCAGAATACACCTGTCTGACCAAGAGGGCCAACGATCACAGCATGTGCTTATGCTTTTTCTTATCATTTACCTGGGACATTCAGGCAACGTGTTCATGTTTTCTCATTTATTCTAACGGCAGTAAAATTAAACACAAAGAAAGCAAATCACAGAACTAACAAAGTGTGCGCTACACTCCACTGCTTCTTCTTCCCCTGCATTTTTATGGTGTGTGAAGATGACAATGGTGACTGGGAGATACTGGTTGAGAGCAAATTCTCTCCCAAGCCTGTAAGGCACCCAAACCAGTAGACACATAGTGCTAGGAAAACAGAATGCTAATACATTCTTCAGGGATATTGTTTTATCACAACTTTAACATTCCACCAAAACCAAACACATTTGGATCCATCATATTATCAGTCTTTGTTGAATTCATCAATTGCTTCGTTTATAAAAGTGTTTAAAATTTTATGTCATCTCAACCTGTATTACCAGTACAGGTTGCATCCTTAAAATCCAGTAAATGACATGTTTTGTGATACTTCCTACACAACCACTGTGAAAACAGTCTTGCTAAATATTTTGTTCATCAGAAAAATATATATTAGCCTTCCATTTAACATTTCTGAGTGCAAATGAAATAGAGATTTGTTTTAAGAGATTCTCCACATGGTTCCTCAATCTAGAAAGTGTACTAGTGTAAGAACACAGGACCAGACGCATGAATGTAGTGAAGTACCTAACTAAACTCTGTACTACATGGATCTTTGCAGAGAAAGGTGATGTTTTCACATGAGCTATGAGACTAAATTTCATTTAAATAAATTATTTCAACACATAGGCTACTGAGTTTCCCTGAAAACTCAGTCATCTGAAGCATCTGAATACTAACACTCACAGGAGCAAAGCTGCTTGTATGGTTAAGTGTTGGCAGCAGGCACATCCTTGGCAAACATAAACAGGCATTGTTAGAATAAATCCTTTCCAGTTCATATTGGAACAAGCAATGTTGCTGCTACATTTATTTGTTATTTATTTATTTAGAACAGACTCACTCACATGTAAACAATCAGCAGAAACTTCTCCAAAACCCTCACAGCACACGTTTCTAAATCTAGCTCTGAAAACAACACTTGAAGAAACTTGCAGGCTCTTCTGGATGTCATTCTTTGCCTCTTAAATACGGATACAGTTTCCTTACACAACCATAGCAGCTTTTGCTGTTTGTTTGGGTTTTCCTCTCCATAATTATTATTATTTATTTCTAACTTTAGAAGCCAAGGTGTCTCGGAATTGACATCTTTCAGAGTTAGTTGCAGCACAGCAGACGTCTTAAAATTCTGGCACATTAAAGTAACAGTATCTACAAGTACTAAACCTCCTTCACAGTAAATGCCACATCTTGAATTACTACTTCTCTTTAAAATCGGGGGAAGCTCAGCATAAATTACAATACCAAAAACACATTTAGAACTTGACCTTGCAGGCTGAAGTCAAGGGAGCCTTCTGGTGCCCTGGCATTTCTCTTTTCAGGTCCATCTGCTAAAATGGCATTATGCCACCGCTTACAAGGTGGGGTGCAAGTTTCAACAGTGCACAGGAAACAAACATGGGGCAGGCAGCAGCCCATCAGAACAGGAACTCAAGCTATGCACAGCCAGGAGAAATCACACAGTGGTATTTTAATTGCAAATGAATATTAAGCAAGTAGTAATATAAAACTAAGTGGGTAGAGTAGCAAGACGGTTGAGGGATTTGATAGCAGACATACACATCTTGATCTCTATCATGAGATCAAAGTCCGTTCAAATCAGTAACAGCCAAAAAAAGTGAAAATCGTTAAGACCTGAATCTTATTCTCAGGCTTTCTGTATGATTTCATGCAAATTATCCACCTGTTCCTGCCCTGATGTCTTCTTTCTGCAGAACTAAAAGAACACTACTTAGAAGTTTTGTAAAACACTTTGGATAAGCAGAGATGAATTACATGGATATAGGCATAATCCTCCATTCTCTGAAGTCAGTGGAAATCTTCTCAATCATTTAACGTATTTTGAATTAGGCCCTGGAGAAATAGTTGTATCATGTATGATAACCACATTGGACAAAAATTATTTAAGCCAGCATCTTTCAAATAGCTAAATATGTGCTGAAGTTTACTTAGATTTGTGGACTTATTCATGTCTACACAGAAATTTGCAGGATTAAGATCAGATGGGCATCTTTCAATAGGCAAGCCTTGAAGCTATGAAAGCAATAGCTTAGTGGAAAGTCTGTGTGAAATCCCTCCTCTCACTATGCTGTTATTGCCTGATAAATACATTTTTCACCAGAGTTAATGGGAAACAAGTAACTTTCCATAAATAAAGATTTCTTTCTACAGGATTAACCTAAGGAAAAACACTGATCTCTGTTGCGTTGACATTATCCTGAAATACTCAGAGTATCCAGTATGCTCAAGAAAGTTCCAGTATCTATTTCATATCTGATACTTATCACATTTATTGTGTTCACATGCACTCATCTATCATCTATGACTATTTGTCACAGAAAGTTATGTGCCAAATAATACATGAGAAATACCTGAGCTGACTTAAATGCACATCATATTTTTGCAGAATATTTTCAACTACTGGAAGTTGTCAGATCTATGGCCTAGAAAAATGAGCATTATTCCACAGAATGTGGATATTAGTAAAGTGCGTGCTGTTTTTCTAATAATGCATTTCTAAACTGAGCAGAGGGATCACCTCTGCAGAATGGCTGGAGGGAGTCCATCCCCTCACAGCTTGAATCTCAAGATTCGAACTCAAACCTTGGCCTTTCTGACAGGCTTTGCCAAGGGTGCCTACCAGGAGCAGAGCATAGCTGCTTCCAAGATGAAGACTCTTCGGTCCACCTCAGGAGTGGTTGTCTCTCTTGCTGTCTGCTCGCTGTAGAAGAGAAGGGCAACGGGCACAAACCGGAACACAGGAAGCTCCACCTGAACACGAGGAAGAACTTTTTTTCCATGAAGGTAACAGATCCCTGGCACAGGCTGCCCAGGGAGGCTGTGAGTCTCCTCCTCTGGAGAGATTCAAACCCGCCCAGACGCATTCCTGTGCACCCTGCTCTGGGGGCACCTGCTTTAGCAGGGGGGTTGGGCTGGGGGATCTCCAGAGGGCCCTTCCAACCCCTACCATGCTGTGATTCTGTGAAGACCAAAAGCCTGATTTTTCAGAGGTACTAAGCCATACTGAGAAACCTGCAAGCTTGTAATGTTGCAAAGCATCTCAAGTTAAAACTTCAGGTGTAGTGAAAGGTTGTGAGTGATTTCCTGTACTGGATAAGGAGATTGTTAACTTGTCCTGCCTCAAATAGGTCTGCAGCCCTCCCTGAACTGGAGCATCCTGTTCTGTGAATTATCTTCTACGGCCCTGTGGCTGCTTCTGATCTCTCATCTCCATTGTTACCAGAGGATTTATGTCATGCTCTGACCCCATCCTTCACACTACCTTTTCCGCCCAAAGAGAACACACGTGCTGACACGTTTTTCTCATCCTAAGCGTTGACTTTCTAGTTCCTTTAGTCTAATTTAGAGGCATTAATACTGCCCCTTTGGAACCGTACATCTCTGACAGAGTAAAAGGTTTCTAGGATGAGCCAAGAAACCAGACCACAGGTCAGATAAATTGTGCTGATTATTGAATGTTAGCTATTCACCTGTGTCACAGAATCTTTTCAAGCACCATCTAATGACAGAAAGTGCTTGAATGTCTCTCCGGCATCTGCATTCCCAGGTGATACCTGGAGAACTTGATGCATGGACTATCCAGGCTTCTAAGACATACTGTAATGCAGTTAGGCCAATGTCTGAATGGCCTCCCTGATGACATGGTACTAATTTTTTTGGTGAAAGTTTCTAAGGACTTGTCTAATATACACTTTTCAGACAGCAGTCAGTCTTCAAATGTCGTTTAAGCAGATCACAAAAGAGTTCCACTATATGAGCAATTAAACTTCTAAAGCTTTAGAGGAGTTTGGTTTAGTTACATATTGAGAACTACTGCTGCCCTCTACTGGATAGTTATGGGTTGTGCTTCTGATAATGAGAGCCACAAACATTCAAGAAAAATTTCTCGTCTTACCCAGAACTTAGCATGCTTAATATTTCCATGTATTCATAAGATCACTCAAAGGGCCTGTTTCTAATTCATCATCATATTCTGATTCTGCAGGGGCTAGGTCAAATTAAAAAATCTTTATCTTTTTTTATCTGATTTTGATTCTTAGAAGAAGTGAATCCTTGCAAGAGGTTGGACATGTTTCACTGCTTAAGCAAAATGTTGCCTTTTCTTCTGGTAATAAATAGCCATCAGAGTAAGAACTATGGAGTGAGAAACTAACCTTGGGGTCAAAATGACTGCATTAAGGTTCTGCCTGGGACGTAAGATCTCCGATAATCTGAATTTTAGCTTAGATTATGATGGACATATAAGTCCTAGTTCAATTGAACTAATCTTTCCTTAGTCTCAACTTAGTTCTGAACAGATACAGCTCATGACCTTCTCAAAAAGCTAGGTTTCTTTCTCACTGATGCTAGAAAGAGTAATATGAGTGTAACCTTGCTATAGTCACATCCACTACACAACAGGCTCCAAACAGGAATAGCTTATTTCTTCTCAGCTCTCCACAGACTCCAATAACCTTCTCTTTTATCACCTCCATGCCTCTGAATAGCTTGTATTGCTTGTAGGTTGCAGCACCTATCATGTGCATCTAAAATAATTTTAGAATTATTTTATGCTTCCCAATCTCACAAATCCAATTATTTCTCTCCTGCAGTGCTTCCTGCACTGGAATGCAACTATGGTGTCACCAATACATAGTACTAAACTGAAAAATTCACCAGTAGACAGGAATAGATAAGCAGATGGTAGCAGACTAGCAGATTAAAGACAGAGACACAGACTTCCTACTCCAGGGAAAATTCAGACTGTTCTCACTAATTATCTATGCAGGTCTCCAAAGGAGTTAGATACACATTGCAAAGGAGGCAGACTAAGAGCCTGGCTAATTAAACTTCCAGTAGATGCAGTGACAAACGCATCGAGTGTCCACATGTGTTTCGAGTCCCTCATTTGGTGGCTACCATCCTGGTTAATATTCTGAATACTGAACCAGAGAAACCTCCAGAACTAAAACCACAAGCTGTTACCACTTTACATCAAACTTGAAACTTCTCATATGAGTGCTATCGGAGTCTTGTATTTGTAGTAGACAGGACACAAAGAAAAGAAGCTGTAGTACACTTAACTAGCAGATTCCAGCTGCTTTCATTTCTGTAACGCTTTCAGGTTTATTTTCTGTTATTCACTGTAAAACATCCAGTACATCCAGTTTCTTCTTCACAAAATACACCTGTAACTCAAGTTCATGGTTCTCCATTTCTTCCGCAAACTTGATTATGTAAAGGCTTTTTTTTTCCCAGGGAAAGTGGAGTATTAAAAAAAAAAAAAATCACTAAAGCTGGAGTCAAGCCATACAGCCCAGCTCCAGACCTGAGCTCAAAGCATAGGTTATTTCCATTAAACTGTATTTCCTACAGAGAAAGGAGATAACAGTTTTGGTTCTTATATCTCAGTGACAATGTGACAAGGAAGGTCTTCTGCATTTTTGTCCCTTAAATATTTCAACGATGACACAGAGGGATCCATGCATAGTTCAAGGATTCCAGCTCAAAGGGGACTCATCACAGCCATGGGAGATGGAGATCAGTACTGACAACAAAAGATGTACATCTCTAAATAAAGATTTGTCCAGTTTCAATGAGAATGTTGAGGACTTCAACTAAGAGTCAACAAAAGAGATGGTTCAGATGTTTTCTGCCTTCTCATTACTGAACATATAATTTACCTCTCCAGCACATTTCTCCCTCTCACCTCAGCATCATTCACATAACCTGGCCTCATTTGAGAAGAGAAATATCGTCATAAATTTTGGGAAACTTACGGTTGCCAAAGGCGATTCTAATACCTCTCTAAATATATCACATCTGACGCAGAATAAGCAGTGCAGTAGACTTTGCACGTCACCATTAGGAGAGAAACATAGAAACCACAGATCTATGGAAATTAGTGTCATTAATTCCCTATCACATAATTTTCCAGATGACTGCGAAGCTAAAACACTGAAAATATTTCCAAAAATTAGCAACTTTGCTCTAAAAACAGCAGGAAAAACTTTCATATGAGAATTTTTTGTATTCTTTGCAGTTGCATGATGACATAACGGGCTATGGCCCAATTTTTAAACTCTAGTTTACAAAACACCTACCTCTAGGACTTTCCCAGTAATGAACTGGTGACATGCTTCACATTTGACTCCAAAAAGAACTTGATAGTCCTTTTCACAATAAGGAGCACCATCTCTGAAAAATAAAACCCACAAATTACAAACCACCTTTCAATAAACAGGTTACAGCATGACTTATACTCTTCCTTTGTTTTCAGTCTGAAACTCCTACACACAGCAATAGGCAAATAGGAGAGAATTAAAGGGAAGTATTTTGTAGTAGGAGAAAAAAAATCATATTCTCATTACTGCCTAAGAATTGTTCCTTAAATTCCCATCAAGAAAACGCATCCATTACAAACCACTGAAGTAAATCTTACTCTTTAGAACACACTCTCTATACCTACAGACGGTGAAATTCTAGGGGATCAGTGGAAATATGGCCATGAGAATGAGACGAGATCAGTGTCTTTGTTATAGGCAGGTATTTTTTGTTCACTTCAGCAAAAAAATCTTTGCTACTCTGCAAAAGTATAAGCAGCTACATTTAAGTGTAAGGTTATGTAGTTTTTTAGTATGACCAAGGAACATACAGTAAACGTGGAAATACTAGTCGGCTTAGGAGTATTTCTCAGACACTGAACTTCTTTTGAGAAATTACGGATGTTACTTTTTATTAAATATTATACATACCTTAATGACAGGTTTGTGAAACATACATTGACACACTGTTTCCCTACTTTTTCTCTTTGTTATATTTGGGAACAGAGACTGTATTTTATTCCTTCTATGTTATCATTACACCACTTTTCCCCATTCTCTTCCTTTATACTTCCCTCCACTCAAAACTCTCTTCATTAGTTTCTTATATGGAGACGAGAAACACATTGACAGGTCAATCACATGATCACGTTTACTCTATTCTCTAGCAAAAGGAAGCAATGGATAGTTTCTTAGTTTTTTTTCCTCAAAATCACATATTGAAAAGCAAAATGGCACAAAGCTTTATCTGGCTAACCCAGAAAACACATGCAGGAATTCACCCGAATCCTTTGTGGGAACACGGAGATATACCCCTTTCCATATTGGTCTTAAATATAGACTACTGTCATTAAACACTACCTTTCAGTTGCACTTTTCAGTTTCCTTTCCCAGCTCAGCTCTCACTGGGAACAAAGATTGTGGTGTATATGGAAAGGTGGTCCAAACTAGATTTCGAAAGGTGAACTTTGCCGCGAGCTCTTCTCCACTGGCAACAAAAACTCAGGCCAAGAGTGCACAAGAGAGAGATGCAGAGGTTACTTACTTGCTGATGTATTCCCCGGTTAGGACCTTCCCACAGGCCTTGCACTTAAAGCACCCCAAGTGCCACTGCTTATCCAGAGCTAGCAATGCTTGTCCATTTTTTATGTCTCTTCCACAGCCAGCACAATCTGCAAATAAACAAACAAACACATTTGTTGTCAGTTACTGGATTCGTTAACCCTCATTAACCTCCCACCCATTGCAACACTTGATAAGCAAAGGGGAGAATTACACAGCAATGCAAAGGTATGTCTTCCCTTCCTCAAACACTTTGCTGGTCCTGTACAAATATTCAAACTTTGTTATTAGACAGACTCAGTAGAAGACGGAAAGTACCTCTTTCGTTTTTCATGCTGTTTATGATTCGAAGACTGCCAGGCAAGCTCTGTACAAACTTCAGATTTTGTTAGGAACGAGCTACAAAAACATCACTGCAAAAAGTTCCTGTCTTCTAAAGCAATCGGTGTTATTTGTCGTTTTGCTTTTAGCAAAATCTGGACTGCTTAGATGAAGCTAAAGAAGGGGGCCTGAGTGAGCACCATCGCTGCACTTCCCCGTTGGGTGGCAGCAAAGCCCAATGTGTGCACCCAGCGCAGGGGCGCTGGGCATCTCAGCCGGGACCAGGCGGAGAGACCTTTTACAGTATGACAGCAGTGGGGGCTGCATGGCAGGGCATATTGTCTTCCACTTGCAGGTGTGGGAAACTGTAGTTCTCATGGTCTCCGATTGGCACAAGCACTCTCGCTCAGGGATCTTGGTACTACCTTGGTAGTGGACACTCTTCACTGCGATTCTAAAAGACTCTTTGATGGGAGAATGCAAACCTGAAGCCAGGAGCATTGAATGCCCTCTGTCCCAGAGGATGCCACGATGCCTTATGTCACATCCGAAATCTTTGGCTCAGTCCCAAGCTCCCATTCCTCTCCATTCAAACATAAAATACTCCAAGAGATTTCCCGGTAAGGAGCAATTCAGCACGTGGTAAGGTCTGAAGAGACTGATGTGGCAGACAGCACTGAACTGCAAGGGTTGTGCTACAGCTTCTGTGCCCAGCCGCAGGGGACAGCGGGACCGAGGGAAGGGAAGGCCTGGAAGATCAGTGAAGCAGAAAGGGAATGCCCATCAGCTGAGGCACACATGGAAGCCACTGAGGAGACAGCCTGGAACAAAGGATTTTCCATATTTTATTATCTCCAAACTCGGTGTTCCTTTGGTGTAT
This sequence comes from Steatornis caripensis, assembly GCA_013398225.1. Classification (NCBI taxonomy): domain Eukaryota; kingdom Metazoa; phylum Chordata; class Aves; order Caprimulgiformes; family Steatornithidae; genus Steatornis; species Steatornis caripensis. The sequence goes on from VZSC01001971.1 coordinate 127,277, forward strand.
GTAACAGCCTCTCCACATGCCCGAAACATCGACAAATAGCAACAAACTAAGACCAACAGGAACAGAGCAACCTGAGCAGTTAAAGCCCAGGTACCAGGGAAAAGATCATCTTGGCTGCACAACTCAAGTTGACTGAACAGGTGCAGCCTGAAAATCTACATCTCCTCATAGGTTTACAGCCCGGGCAACACTGCACTTTGCAAAACAGTGAGCCCAAGTTTATTATCACAACTGATAATGAGAGGAGAGCCACTCCTTTTGACACTAAAGGGCCTGACTTTTGATTGCTGGATAATGGGCAAAGAGATCCCCAAATATATGCTGTGCATTCCTGCTATCCAGGTCACCATTTACAGCACATCCCTCTTTCCACCAGTGTTCTCAAATTCCTTAAAAAAAGGGGGGGAGGGGGAAGGGGGAGGCGGGACTAAGCACTATGGTATCTTGTGATAGTATGCAAGTCACGGACTGTTGACACGACTTGGACTCGAGAAGCAACCCTGAGATGTCCTAATACCAGGACTTTACTCTAGAGGACAAATGTTACAAATAATGAAATGACAAGGACTGACAGCATGTAACGGATCCCTCTACTCGTCCGTGTCAGCTCAAAGCTCCATGCCACTCCGTAACGACAGTAAAGGCTGGAACAGGTCACAGAGGGAGGCTCTGGAGTTTCCAGCATGGGGCTGAGGAGGGACAAGCGAACAACTGTCAAGACAGCTTCGGTAAGCTGATCTTGCGTTTGGTTTTGGGAGGATACTACGTCATCTCTTGAGGTCCCTCCCAGACTGCGTTTTCCTATGTTAAATCTGAAACCATGCAATTTGCCTTCCAATTGTGACAACAAATGGGATCTTTCCTCCAGTCTCAGTGGGTGCTGAACTGCCACTCTAAACAGAGCCCATTTCTCAGCTTCCTAGCACTACTGCTTCTCCGTAGTGTGTCAGCTTCCCTGTTCCTCACCTGGGGTCCTGCCAAACTGTGATACATTCCTTGTTACATTAATCCCTCAAAAATCTGCTGTATTTTCCCTGTTTTTTCAGCTTTATCCAGGAAGCTTCTGTGAAGCTGAAATTTATCATATATGGAACCAAGAAAGATTTTTAAAGCACTTGGTTTTGCTTCTAACTGAATTTCTGAAGCAGTGAGAATAGAAAAATTGCCTTACACAAAAGGTCTATCTAGTCCAGTATCTTTATCATCGTTGGTGCTAAAATCAGTTATATGGAGGAAGGAGGTATCCATGACGTATCTTTACCTGTTTAATTGCTTGTAAGCCAAAGATAGGGTTGCCACACTTACTCTTGTGCTCACGTGTGATACAAGAGGTTGATAACATACTTTTATTATTCTATAGCAACAAGGACATTTACTTACTCTTTCTGGGTTCCTTGAAGTGTTTTGCAACATCATTATTTCCATTCTGCTAATAATCACAGATCTGTTGAATGTCTAGAATCAAACTAATAGCCCAGTACTGTCTTACTAGGCTGAGATGGCTTTTAACTAAACCTGATTTTAACTCTGGCAAAACAGTTGGGTATATAATGGTAATTGCTAGCTTTTGATGTATCTCCTAAAATAGAGAGCAAATAAGGCTGGGCCGGGCTAAGAAAAGACCATTTGTTCATCCAAATTCTACAAATAAAAGCCATTTATGATCTCAGGCCTGCATGAGGCACATTAAAGCCTTGGCTAGATGTCATAAGCACACAGCACACGCAGGCAGGATCTCAGTATCACAATAAGCACAATCTGTATCAGTCTCACCTACAACCAGCACATGCTGCAAATCAAAGGGCCATGAGGTGATACTAGTGGTCCACAATCCTATGCCAGAGCAGACTTGTACTAAAAAATCTGAAAACCCTTCCCAAAATTTTGTGCAATGGTTCCTAACAGGGTGCTCTCTGGCTTCACACCTGGGTCTAACAGACTGCATCCCTTACTTTGAGCTTTCGTGTGCTTTCTTTTTGTCAATATAACCCAGATTCTTCCCTAGTCACATTCCTTGCACATTCAGCTGTGCCAGAACAGGAGGGGAGGAAAGCACAGTGCATTTAAAATGCAGAGTGAGCAGTACAGTTTCTGTATGCACTTATGAAAAAGAAAAGTATACCACAAAAAACACTATGTGCAATTACATTTGAGCTGAAGGAAGACTTAAGATTAGACATTCCATGGTACTGATTCTCCTAAGAAATGGGAAGTACCACATGTTAATATGTGTTGTGTCCACACCCAGAATCTTCACCTGTATAAAAGCCATTTCTCAATAAAAGCATGGCAGCATGACTTCAATAAGGGCTTGATCATTAGAAGGTTATCCAGGAACATCAGGAAAATAATTTATTCCCCCCAAATCCATCCTAAGCAGCGAGAAAAAGATTGTATCTGAGAACATTGGACTTATAGTTACCCAAATCACGACGTAACCTCCTTGGGCTGCCTGTGATACCAGCAGCTGCAGCCTCTACAAGCAACGTCCTCTTGCTCAGACGTTGTGTATAAAAATCGAATTCACTCTCTCTCATAATTGCATTAAACTGACAGCACCATTTTTTAGCCAAGCAAAAGCGTCTTGTAAGATTCTCTGCCAGAGATGCTTAAACATACCTGTTGTGTCTTTCACGTACTCTGGCTAGGCCTGCTCCTTCTGAAGATATATCCTAACGTATTTAAGTTACAGCTCTGTAATAAAATAGCCCAGAAGGGTGTCACATTTGATGTATCCAGATACAAAAGCAAATGCCAATGCCCAGACAAAAGGGCTGTGATGTGGAGTCAGTCAGCCGAAAAGCATGGAAAAGGGGAAGTAGCACAGTACTGTAATATCGTACATGATTAAGACCTCCCCCCCCCAAGCAGGCTTGCTAAAAGATGCAGGCCAGGGCGAGCTGGCACCCATGACACCTTGCTTGCAAAGATGCAATGAGAAAAATGTGTTTCCCTTTTTAGCGTCTGCATCATCGCAGACATCCAGGAGTGAAACATCCTGCACAGCAACCCGTTCGTCACTGCCTAATTTAAGCGGTGGATTTTCCTCCTTTGCCTCCCTCCTCTGCTCTCAGCCAACAGCAGAGCGCCCTGATCACAGCGTAGGTGGTGGGCCTGGAGCTGATAAGCTGTATTAACCCTAAGCACACTGCATATGACTTTACCCGCTCCCACCTGGATTACCTTGAATTATACCTTCATCTCACATTCTCTGCTCACCCCATACAACTTATGAAAGAGAAATCAGCTCTACCTGTTTTAGTCCTAATGAACATGGTTATGCAAAGTCATGCGCAGGGAGAGTTTTACACGAGCGTACTAACTCTGCTCAGTGCAGGGTTAGCTCCATGAACAGAGCTAATTGCAGTTTGACTTAATGATGCATCATTAAGTCACCAGAAAGTTCCTTTCTATTCTGATGGCCATTAGTAGCACACACCTAGAAAAAGTCTGAAGCTGGCACAACCCCTAAGAGTCACAGGGTTGGGGCTAGTGACACTCCTTTTGTTACTGTTCCCCTCCCTATAAAACACAGATAAATCAGTTTCATAAAGACTGAACCAGCAGGCTTCTGCCTTGCAACAAGTAAAGCAGGGCAGAATGAGGAAGATGATTATTATTGCTGTTATTAATATTTAATAATTATTAGTAAGTTTAAAAAGAAACAAACAANTAAATTAGTTTCATAAAGACTGAACCAGCAGGCTTCTGCCTTGCAACAAGTAAAGCAGGGCAGAATGAGGAAGATGATTATTATTGCTGTTATTAATATTTAATAATTATTAGTAAGTTTAAAAAGAAACAAACAAGTTTTCATTGGACTTACATAGAAATACATTGTCAAATATGGCTGGAAGAGCCAGCTACCGAGGAACAGTGATTTGGAAGTGAAGAAAGAGGCAAATATTACCACTGAAGTCAAGATCAAGAAATCTCAAATTGTAAATAACTCTTAGCCACCTTGAAAAACAATTTACATCCCAGTAATTCTTCTGTGGCAATTTGAAGGTTGTGCAATTATAATTTATCATAGTGTTAGGAAGATGAGAGTTTTTCCTCAGTCACCCTTTAGCCATAGATCAGGCAATGCCTTGTAAAGCCTTGTTTTAAAATGAAAAGTTTTGATGGTGTCACACAGCCTCTTCCAGATCATCAGGATATTTCTGTCAAAGCTAAAAATACAAACTCTCTTTGCCTGTTTACAGTACTATAAATGCTTGCAAAGTTTAAAGCATAACCATTCCGTCCGCAGGGCAGTGATGAGTTCTGGAAGTCAGAGTAGGACATACAATACTGGGAATTTTAGACCCAGGATTTAGATCTGAGTATGTAACTCAATTTTGCAAAGAATTCTGCTGCCAGATCCTTCCTCTCTGCCAACGTAAGGATGGGAAATGTTTTTCAGAACAAAATGCACTATTGCCCTTTTGCTAAAGGCAAAACAAATCCATGCGGGTAGCCTTGTACTCTTGAAATTTAACAATAAGAGGCTGGGCGCATACAATGGAGGGAAATAAATTTCCCATGGGAAGCGGAGTATAGTTTTGACGGTTTATTATAAATGGCAAGTTGGGAAAGATTGGTATTTTCAAAAAAAAAAAAATTAAAGAAACCAGAATTATTTTATTGGATTAAATATGGAAAGAAATCACAACGGCATGAACTGGCATTTGCTTGCAACAGAAGTCCTTGTTAGCCACCTATGAGTGCCTAACATTGACTGGCCTTTTTAAGAAACTGGTTAATACACATCTCGGATGTATCGTTACCGTAAATAGCTCTTTCATCATCTGATGTAATTTAAAGTGATTCGGAAAGATGAATGCTCTTCCTCAGCTCTAATTTGTTAACATGACATTATGTTATTATGGGAGTTTTTATTTTTCCCCTCCATATTGATGTAAGCATTTGCATTAGTCTTCTACACGGGAAAAGAAAACAGTATTTCCCTTCTTTCCATATCTTTCTACACTCTCTTCCCAAAGGAGGCCAAACCAATTGACTTTTTAATCTTACTCCTACAAACCGTCCCTGCAAGCAACATAGCACCAACTTAGCCTTCTTCCATAACATCAACCTCAGTCCCTTCAACCCAATCTTTCATACAGGCATCTGTATGACCAATGGGTGAATGAAATAGGAGGAAGAAAAAGCAGATGTGCCACAAACTAAGAGAAAAGTTTTTAATTGTCCTGTAAAAGAAAAGGATTCTTTTTTTCCCAGTTTAGCATCCCCAGAGTCCCAGCTGTAAAACTACTCTGAAGGATAAATCACAGCTGGGTATATATCTAAGCCGAGGCTAGTCTTCCTCCTGTTATGTATTTTACCACACTTCAGTGCTCTGATAGTTCCAACTGAATTCAAATTCACAATTTCAACTCACAGTACCCCAAGTAAATTGTTTTGTTAGCAAACGAGCTTCACTGTTTAATACTCAGCTCATAGACAGCACATTGTGTCTCTTTATCGGCAGACTATTTTGGGTAATTTCTAATGCTTACTCTTGGAAAACAAGTAAATCAAACCTCCAACAACAGGAATGAAATATATGGCAACTTTCCGGAAGGTGTTTATGCCCTGATAACCCACAGCAAACTAAGGTCTAGCTAACAACTAATTCACTTTTCACATTCTTTTTAAGTGACCTCTGATTCCTGACTTACCCAGCAGGCTTTCTCTTATCTCTGGAGATCTCCTCTGATAGTTGCTTTTTTCCAAGCTAGTGATGCCTCCTCATGCAATGCCCATTTACTGAGCAATTCCTTGCTTCCCCCAGAACTGTCTTTGGAATTACCTTTTGATTAGTACTTCTCCAGTAACAGCTAAGGAGATGGATATGTTTGGATTCCAAGTTCAAGATGGGGTTACGCTTCGACAAATAACGTATCAATTTCCTCTGCCCAATTTACATGTAACAAAGAAGTATACAAAAGAAATGGGCAAACTGGACTGAAAACACCTTCCTGAAACAAAGTAATCTTTGTGAACTAACATTTTCTGATAGAAAACTTGCAAATCAGAAACTTCCTGCCCTGCCACAACTATATTCTCAATATAGTTGCTGCTGTGTCTGTCTCACCCAAAAGTTAGTCTGTAACAATGCTTTATACACTTCCTAAGTTGATAGATCCTAAGGGTCTAAGGCAATTTATTATAAAGCAGTAATGAAAATACTTGTCCTTGTAAAATAAGAAATAGTCGAGTAAATGGAGGCTACTTGAGTAATTAAGCCATCGTTATGAAACATAAGCGAGGACTAAAATTAATCCAAGAAAATAATTCAAATTATGAAAATGCCTCAAAAATTGCAAACATTCTTCAAAAGAATGAATCTTCTTGGAGTAATCACAAAAATGGGCCAGTGTCTTTGGAAGGATTTATCAAGAGAAGAGCTACATATTCTGAGGTGTAATCTAATGGCTTTTGCCAGAAAGGGACTGTGCTTGAGTTTGCATCATTTCATACATGTTGATTTGTTTATTTTATTTTTTAAAAGGGGGGCAGGGTAGAATTTTAGACCCACTGTATGCTCAATATATTAAGTCATGAATGTAGTTGCCCTGCAACGTTATTACAATCACATTTAGATTAAAGTAAGGAGAATTAAATACTAATATTAAAAAACCAAGGATTTCATTTAAAATCAAAATTTTAAATTTTAATTAAATCAAAGTTAAAAATCCAAATGGGATCTGAAAACACAGAGAAGAAACTTGCTTTCCTTTTCCTATCAGTGAACAAATTCAGGTATGATAACATCTGCCACTTTTAAGATCTTTTAAGGACACGGTGATCCAAAGCAAATAGTTTATAATCTGCAGACTCTTGACAAATCAGCAGTTCCAGAATTAAAATAAATTTTGATGCATTTACTTTCTTCATGTGTCTTCAGGTAGTTTCTGAAATCAAAAAAAATCCACAATGCTATTTTATGCATCCTAATTGCATTTCAATTTCTATTCAATTAGAGTTTGACAGAAGTCATGAAAAAAATAGTCATTAGGGAAAAAATGTAGATGTTAAAGAATATGACGAATTTATGCAAAGCCATATTCATTTAAGTAAATCTCTACTGATATGGAGTATCCTCATGCTTATCAATTAGCCTTTTATAATTAAAAGCCTAAATGTAAACCAAGGTTACAATCAATTACTCTAATCAAGGTTTCCTGGGTTCTTAGATAAACCATGATTGAAATCAGTGATTTAAATCACAGTGTTTGAAACCAATCCACAGTTATGTCTGTGGTATGTCCTGATTCTATGGTAATCCAAAAAAAGAGATAGACGACTACACGAGCCCCTTCTGCCAAGTTTCCAAAATCCTCAACTGAATCTCCAGTACCTAAACATAGGTATGCAGGCTTGAATGCCACAGAAACATGTGAGTGTTTCTGTATCATTAGCAGATAAACCAATCTGTGCGTTATGGCACACAAGAAATACAAAACCCTTAACTTTCAAAATTATACACAGGATTTTTAAAATTGTATTTAAAATTGTATTTTAAAAATGTATGTTCAAACCCAAAAATTGTTGAGCCCGTCCCAGTTCCCCACTGCATTCACTGTTTATGGATATTGTGAGTGTGTATTCCTTAAAGCAAAACTGGGCTCAGTGTCTTACACTAAGGCCTATCCACATCTGTGAGAAGTATTAGTACAATACCTATGTACACTATGTAGCTTTGACACACAGTGTGAAATTGTAGGGTATTTCCTAAGCATGAGCTCAAAATCACGTGTTGGATGTTGCTTAATACCCTCTAAAGCCAAAAATCACTGCAGATAGCTTGCTTACGAATAGCCAGCCAACTCTTCCCCTTCACTTTTTAAGTCTTCCCTATGGACTTGAAGGAGTTTTCAGACAGCTCAGGAAAGAAGGGTAAAGAACAAAATAATGGAAACTGAGTCACGTGTGGCAAAAGTTACAAATCCTAGCTGCAGACTTTTCAGAAGAACTACGATTAAAAGGGTTTTTGCATTCATTTTATCCACTAGCTAACTTCTATTGGAGAAGTTTGCGATGCCTATTAATCAGCTCAGACATTATTACTGAATACTTGCAACAGTCACCTCTATCTCTATCTAATGAAAGGACAGTTATGTCCCGAATATAAAACTGAATTAAGAATTAAAGAGTCTTTAAAGGAGGACTGCAAAGCAAATTTGCTTCTTCTCCATTCTGATACTTTGTTGTTTCAAAACCAACCTCACCTTCCCCCCCCCACTTTCTGGGCAGTGAGGCAAAAGATGACTCCTGTTTTTTCCTGTCCACCTTTTTCTTCAACAGGTAAGGTACATTGGCTCTGCTCTACTCCATCATTATCAGAAACCTTGTTGGAAGTTTCAGGTATTTACTGGGAGCTTTACTGTATCTTATTTGAAGAGATAAGGCCATTGAATAATTAACAAAGGTATCTTTCTCCCAGAAGTTCATTAAACATAAAACTTATTATTTATATCACAATAGAGCTAAGATCCCCAGTTGTGAGGCAGGATCCAACTCCATTAGACTCTGTACTGATAGGCATGAAAGCATTTGTCCCAAAGAACTTACATTCTTTGAACCAGAACATAATGTGCACAACAGACAAGGACAAACATAGAAAACAGTATTGCGAAATCTCCACGTGGACACCGGCTGGTCAGGGAACAGCTGCACCAAAGATTATTTATGCACACATAACACTGGCCATTTTGAAGGCTCTGGGCCATGTCTTGGCTGTGCTGTAATGCTCTTAACTCACTGGAGAGACTGTTACAAAGAAGGGAAGTCGACATACCTTCCCCGTGCTTCTTTCCAAACGGTATTATCTCCGCATATCTCAGCATATATAGGACATAAGTATCTGTTTCACTAAAAAAGAGGAAACTGTGAAAGTCTCCACCACCATTTTAAAAGAAGATGAATTTTTCAAAAGAAAACTCTTGCTAGGTGATTGTAATGCTTCAGTTTCTTTCGGATAGGGAGTTTTTTCCTATCCATCTAGAAAGCCCACTTTTTATCTGAAATGCCATTTCTTTATTAGTTCATGCACATCACTAAAATGATTCAACTTTTCAGCAAAAAGGTAATCAGAAATAACTAAAACTTCCTTACCAGCACCCAGACAAGGGCTCAATCTCAGGTAGAGAAATAACGTAACATTCTTATTACTGAAGTGCTTTGTTGTGGAAATAGTGAAGCGGAATGCTTAAAGGAAAAATCTCTGTTTGAGGATGAGGGAAATGTATTAAACTGTGTTCAAAGACATGTAGTCTCTCTGAATTTCAAAGACAATCTCTGAGCCAGAATACTGCCTGTTCAAGCTCCACTAGTGCAGACTGCTGGCACGACCTCCCATGCCAGCCCAAGTATGGGGGATCTCTCTATGGCTCCTTTGCTCTCACCATGACACTTCCTGTGCATTCAAGAAGAAATGGAAGCCAGCGTGGTATTTTTTAAAAATGAAGGTCACACTAAACTAGGGATTTTTATGTTCAAATGTCCACATCAGTTTGCTCACCAGCTGCCTTGCTGAGAATTCACTAATAAAATGCCCTAACGGAGAAGTATCAAAGAGGGTAAGCCTGTAGCGTGGCAAACCTAGTTGCCTTTGCTTCACACACTAATGCGAACAGACATCCAGAGGGTGCATACCCTCAGTCACTACTCGTTTGGCCATTAGGGGAATAAAACAGTTTGAGATGTTCGAGGCTGCAAAGACGTATGATAAAGCTCAGCCTACTCTTTCGAAGGTACCTAACCCTAACATGCATGCAGGACAAAGATTTAGGCAGACTTCAGGTTGTCGAATTTCTCCTTATACAAGTTAAAACCACATACATTTTCTAATTTTTATGACTTTAGGATCAATAGGTAAGACTCAGGCAGTAGTACAGTACTTAGGGCTGCATCATCTAAGCATCATACCATCTTCAATCTGCTTATAACCACAACATACTCGTAAGCTAGGACAGTGTTATTTTTTCATTTTGCTGGTAGAGATCCGACCTTTGAAATTTAAGTATCTACCCTGATAGATAAAACATGTATGAAAAAAAGGGAAAGCTACACTCAGAATTCCCAGGTCCAAGGGAAGAAACCACTAGATACTCACTCCTCTGTCAACATGAAAACAATAAACCATGAATCCCCAAACAACATAAAATAATAGCAACAACGACAACAAAAAATTCAGAAGTTTGACTTTGGCTTTGACTCTGAATTACAGCATGAAATTAAGAAAAAACCCGATACAATTTGCAGATTTTTAAAGGCTACCTTCAATGGCCTTTTAAAGGCCATTTTTGAAAACGACCTTCAAAACCAGTCCACGGAATATGCGATACAAAATGCTGAGGGACAGCGAAATGAGACTGTCATATATGGAACGGAGACACAATACAGGAGTTCTTAATTAAATGAAGGCAAAATTGGGGGGGTGGGGGGGAAGCAGAGCACCCATCACCAAATAGCCAAGCACACAAGTTGCAGTCTTGCCTGAAATTTAGAAATAATAGATGCCTGCACAACTGCAATTCTGGAAGGACAATACGGACCATAACAAAATGGGTGTGTTAGCATGTATCTAAAACACAACACAAAGCAGACAGAGCTTAACATAGCACAAACCAGGCAATCATGATACTGTATTCAAAACCTGGACGCTGTTTAAAACATAAATAGTAACTACAGAGATACATTACTCGTACTACTCCTTTATTGGGCCCCAAAGAAAACAACTTGCTGTCTTTAGCAGAATCTTGAAAACCCTGCACTATCCAAGCCATCAACACCACTTTTAGACAGTGTTGTCTAGTTGTGCCCTGCTTCTGTGCTGCTCTACATCTGTCGCAGTCACTTTGCTTTACAGATCACCTCTCATTTATCAAGCCAGCAGATGAAATAAAACAATAACAAAAATGAACATGACCCATTTCACTTGTCTGCAAAGCTATTTACAAGTATTTGTTATTAGATTTCCTGCTGAATGAATGAAAATCCCAAAGCTAGTGAGTGCCCTGTGTACATCTAGTAGTGTTTAAGGAACAGAGTTGACTAAATTATGTGTTATGGTTACTCTATAGCATCTGTATACTGAAAAAGACTTTCTTAGAAAATTAGAATAAAAAAGGAATCACTGAAATGGTTCTTCAAGAAAATAGCTATAATTATTCCAGGTAACATATGTGCAGTGAAAGAAATATATTATTAATATAAATAAGGTAAATAAGTACCATGGAGCCAAGTAATATTAAACAAAAAAGGAAAATTAATAATTCAGCATTTTTCCTTCTGATTTTCATTGGTGTGCACTATAAAAGAGTGTAACAATATTCAGGTTCATATTATTCAAGGTGTTAACCCCTGTATTTACACGCATTTTATTTTCCTTGAAATCATCCAAGAAAAGCTGTCAATAAGCCTTTCATTTAAGTGAAGTAACAGACATCAGAAAACAGCACGTCAGCATTAATGCACCATTCTAGTGGATCGAAGGCTTCCTTCTGCATTACATAAATCAATCAAACCTGATACACTTTCAGTCTACTGAATTTCCTCACTTCCAACTTACTTTGTTTTAAGGAAAGCCTCCTCTAGTAATCTACTTGGAAGTAATCAGGGGAAACTGACAGCAAAATAGGATACAAAATAGATGCATAGTATGAATCGATTCTCTTCTAAAAGAACTTGCAGTAAAAAAACCCATCCCTTTACAAAATGGCAAAGCATTAGAAAAAATTGATGTGTCTGATTGCTTCCACATCTCTCCTGCTGGCCGAATCTCAAACAGCTTATGCTACTTAAAATTTACTCTTCAGTGCCAGCAAGAAAGAATTCTCCGTATCTCAGTCAACTGTTGCACAAAGCTAATGCAGCAGCTGGCATATCTCTGAAGATAGAGGATGCTTCATTAGTATTCTTTTAATTGAGTTTTTCTAAACTTATAAACACATGCTGGTCTCACTTTTATTTGTCTGTTTTGGAGAGTTTTGCTCTAAAATGACCAGAAACTCTATACTGTATCTCCTCCAAGTCTTTCTCCATAGAAGAAAAAGATGCACAGTGGTAGCCTTGCAGATTCTGAAGTAGTGCACTCTAAACTGTTAAGAGCAGGAGCTCTCTTGTTGTATGTATTGGTAAGGCAGTTTGCCCAGCAGGACCCAATTATGAGTAGAAAAAAAAAATAAAATCTAATCACAAGTAGCAGGCAGGATTGTTTTATGATCCTTGCTACCTCTGACTTCAGCGTGGAACCCAAGACGCAATTCAGTCAGAGACTATGGATATTAGGAAGTGACTCTCCAGCTCTTTGGCTTGCTCACCATCAGACAATGTTGGCCTGTCACTTGCTAGGGGGCATTCTGCATTTTGGCACTGGGAGTCACGTACCCGGGAAGTGGCTGCACTGCCGGACAAGTCTGCCACTTTTTGAGAATGAGATGTAGTTTGATCCAGACACTTCTGTCACTGAACACCAGTTGTTTAGGAACCAGTGCTGTGACATGCGTAGAAAAAGAACGTCCAATGTCCCAATGCCTTGCAGTTCCTTGCCAATTACGCCTTCTAAATATCAGTAATTCAAATACAATTTCCACATTATTCCTTTGTCTCAGAAGGATTCTCTGGGTGCCTAAAGTACCTCATACACTTCTCTATCGGTTTGTAAGTCTCGTAAGGCTTTTTTCAGGTTCCTAAATTCTTTCTTAACTGATCAGGCCTGTGCATTTTCAGCTCCAAATCGACAGTTACAGTGGGAAAGTATCACTTAACAGACAGAAAGGCATGATAACAAAAAAGTCTCTCATTTTCCATTTTGCTAAGTGTCTCATTACATGTTCTCACACAAATCAGATAACCTGAGATTCACTCGACTCATCTGCTGAGCACAAACATTATCCAACTTTGCCTTTACATTGCACTTCGTAATCCTATGATCTCAAAACCAAGTACCAGTGTAAAATACACAGTGTTTCCCTGAAGGAAACCAACATCAATGGAAAACTACCTAGTGTCACAAGGAAATCTGTAGCCATTTTGAACTATAAAACTATACTAGGTAAGTCATTACAAATTAGAGTGCTGAGCACAATCCAGCAGTCAGAAAAAGAATCAGAAACCCTTGAAGATTAAAAAAATTAACTAGAGGCAGAGATTAATATCAGTAATTTACAAATTACCTTTTAAAAGCATTAAATCCCAACAGCAAACCAAGCTAATTTCGCTTCCAAGCCTTCTTCATTCTCTCTCTTTCCCCTTAAGTTGCTTTGTCTTTTTAATAAGTGTTTCTTGAGGTTCTGATCACAGTATCATTGTGGTATCAGTCTACTACAGGAAGTACAATCCTGGTGATACGCCTTTTAAAGGATAATTTAATTAAAGTGCTAAATAGTAAAAGGAAACTAATTTCATCTGACTATTTCTTCTTTTGAATACTTAAACCTGTGCAATTATACATGAAAAAATGGAATCTATCAACTCTGAAACCTCAGGTTTCATCAATTAGATACTTTTCCAGTGGCTATAAAAGAAAAACCAGCCGTTTTAAAAATCCAGTCATTGGGAGAAGTCATTTGTTCATATTGAAATGTGTAAGTGTATCTTCTCACCTGTAGTACCAGACTCTTACTGAAAAAAAAAAAAAAGAGAAAAAAATATGGTTCCCAGAGGTAGTTCACATTTCTAAAGGTGAAGAAAAATTTTAAAAACCCCAGAAGACTGCATGGTGATCAGCCTGGGAAAGTGAGAGGCTTTAGAAAGAAGATGGCATACTTACTGCTTGAGGCAGACAATTCTTTTGGACTGGAGGACATTGGCTGAGCACACATCTGACAGAGACAGTCCCTTCCATTAAAGGTAACTCGATCGCCTGGTGGAAATGGACGTCTGGGGAGTTAAAGAGAAAAATATACTTTAGCAAAGGTTATGCCAGAAATTTTCCTCTGTTCCCTATGCCTTGATTTTGCTGCCTTCCTCCAATGAAATCAGTATTTTACAGAAACTCAGGCCAAATAGTTTCTGCAATGTGGCCTTGGCAAAGCCAGGCACTGGAAGAAATCCAATCCATGCATGCAAGCAGAGCAGAGGTTAAACTTGCCTTGTATATTGGCTTTAAAAGTCATCAAACATACTTTATCTAAAGAGTAGACAACAGAAATATGCTTAGACACAACAGCTACATTTATGATGGCCTCAGCGTGATCTTGCGGGTAGCAAATGGTACAGAAGAGAACTCAAGAGGAAGAATTAGAATTAGTCTTGAAGCTAGTGAAGGAATGTGGAGCTAGTCACTCATTAATACACTAATTTCATCTGTATTTAGCAATGAAATATATGACTATATTACAGTGGACGGAGCAGTCCGCCAAAAAATAAAAATGTTATCCACATTCATTCTCCTAGAGCTTTAAAATAAATATCTACATTACAGAACCACCACTGTAATTGTTACCTGTGCAGATGGTGTTAGGAGAAAGGTAAATGCTGAATGTGCTATGAAAGCTTGAGATTATTTGCTGAACACAACAAAATGTTAAGAGTGTGCGTCAGGCAGAAGTTGACGTTGCTGTTAACTCTGGTGTATAAAACAGAGGATAAGCTACATTTTGTATGAGCATGTCATTAAATGAGAATGTTTAGTAACTCCAAATGTTTAGTAAGTAGCTTTAGCTGCTGAGTACAGATCCCCCTACACCACACCTCACTCCAAAATTGACTTAAGAAATGAACATCTGTTGTTTCCACAAAACGTTTAAGCCATTGTTCTAGTTTTGCTTCTACTGCCATCCCTAAGTGGGCCAAAAATAAATCAGCAGCAACACTGCATTTCATTAATCTGTTCCAATGACTCATCTTTTGTTCATTCAACATAAAAAGTTCGATGCAGGTCAATGTACAGAAAATTGATGTCATGTTTCAAACTGTATCATCCACTTGCACACTGTTCTTGGGAAATAAAACTGAAACATGACTACCATCATATGACTACCAACATGCAGTAAATTCAAACACTATTTAAAACCAAATGGAAAAACGATGAAAATATACTTTCAATGGAAAAGGTCTTGGAAAACATACCAGGCTATATGACAAAGTACTTCAACTACTGAACAGAGATAGCTATGAAAGATTAGGGTAGCACCTGGCAAGTGTACCACACTAATACCCAGACGCATCATACAATGGGATCTCCAAAAAGTTACTGTATCAGACCATAGATTCTTGCCTTTCTTATTCACGTCATCTTCCTGCATTTAGTTTCACACAATTCAACTGCTGTCAGATTCTGACTTCTGGAGAACGCCACTGTCCTGTTTCCCTCCAAAATTACAAAGGAACAAACAGGTCCTGTCTTTTGGGTCCTCCCTCTCTACGAAATCTACCTACATCTCCACCTGATGTTCGTTATGTGTCCCTCAGGCATTACACTGAAACTTATGCAAGGAAAGTTCCGTTTTTCTTGCAGGGCTCAGAACTGCAGAAGTGAGCAACCTGATGGCCACCTTAATTCCAGCTTAGTAAATAGTAAGTATACACATAACACAGCTGGCTTTCTGTGGAATCATGATGGTACCGTAATATGACTTTACTTTCACTTTATGTCTAGAAGATTATTTTTACTACTATAAAAATGTGGCACTACTATAAAAACCGACAGAAGCTTTATTTCCCGTAGTGTATCCAAAATATTATACTGATCACTGTAGCATTAAGTTACATGCTAAGACAACCTACATTCTAGCATAGTCTCAGTGTCTAGAGCTAACTAATAGAGAACACTATGTATAGGGACTTCGGGTTGAGTTTAGGCTGTAAAGCTCAGCTGAGATTTTCAAGTATAGAACTGCTCAAATGAGCAGGCTACGAGAGCATGTGGAAGATTTGCCCAGTAGTCTCCTAAATTCTAAATTAACATCTTACTAAGAGTTTAAACAAAAAAACAAGTTAAAAATGCCACCTTTTGTCCCATCCACACAGCCTTAGTTAACTTCCTTTTATTCCCTGTAGAACTGAAGACTCATTCTCTTACTGGGGACAAGAAATAGTATTTGGGAAGAAAAGGGAGATTACAGTTGCCCCAAAGCCGTGCATGCTTACATGATGTGAGAATGAGTCTCCAGTATGTATTCAATTGTTTAACTGTTCTTATAGACCAAATGACTTCCCTATTGTAGCATCCAGAATTTTGCTTTACTTCATTTCTCCTATCAAGCTGGGCTGATTACCTGAACTCCACTCAACCTACATCCATTATCTCAAAATGTAAGCCTGATTTTTAGTTCTTTCCTATGTGAAAGTAACTTTCTGAGAACAGGGAACTACATGTAACAGAGAAGCTGTGCCCCCAAATAAGTGCGTGCTATTTTGAAGACTCTCAAAGTCAGGCTTGCAGCAGATCTCTTCCAGCCAAATGCTTCCCAAAGAGAAATAGGTCTTTAGACTTGTATCTTATGGTGATAACTTTTCTCCCCTGTTTTCCTTGTGCTGGGTTCACACCATGTTAGTTGAAAGGAATGACTTACTTGCAAACAGTACAGGCAAAGCAGCTTGGATGGTAAGTTTTTCCCAGAGCTGTCACTACTTCGCCTTCCACGAACTCCCCACAACCATTGCAGCGGGTACCATACATGCGCTGGTAATCCAAGGTGCAAAGATACTCCCCGTTCTTAATGAAAAAACCTCCTTGTGCCAAGTCACAGCCACACACTGGAAGAAAAAAAACCACACAGATTGGAAAAATATACCTACAAAGGATGTCAGCAACAGTCTATGCTGTCTGCACATTAGATGACCCTGGTGGTCTTGCTCCCTTCTATCAGATTTTTGTTTTCTCCTCCTGTCACTACATGTCTTGACATCCCAGGAGATGGTTGGTATTCTCTGGATACAAGAGACCTTGTAATGAAGACTTTCCTTGGACGAATCTACGTCATCATAACTTCCATGTGCTTCGTTGTCGCCAAGACAGTTACCTTCAGCCATCCAGTTAATCATGTTATCAGAGTTATTTGTACCAATGCAATCTTGCTTTCACTTGTGGGACTGGAGGTGAGCAGAAGAAAAGATACGTCCCCATAAATCAGACAGATTTTACTATTTTATACACTAGCATACATTTTTCCTGCAAGCGTGTGCTTTATTTTAAGATGCTTTCAAGGTGGTGTGTCTTTTTGAAACAATGAATATTTTAGAAGCGTTGTATGATTTAGATTAACTCCTTCAGTCCCCAGATAACACTGAGCTGTTCCACCGTAACTGCATTAATACTTTTTGTTTTGCTTTAAAAGGTATGATCTTTGAAATGTTCAGATTGATTTTGCAATATTTAGACATAAATACTGGGAGAAAGCTGCAGTGAAAAGATAATGAAGCATTAAAAAATGTAGCCACATCTCCACTATGTACACTTCCTGATATATGCAGCCAAACTATACAACAGTATATTGGATACTGAATAAAGCAAGTAAGAATAAAGAGTATTCCCCACCTGTATTCTGAACAAATTAATGTCCCCAAAACTACTATTACCTATGAGTGCCTAATCTGCGTTGGTCTTCTGTTAGTCTTTCACATGCTATACTCCCTGTACTTCAAGGGTAAAGATAAACAACTCTAATATTTGCATATAAATTTGTGGCCATGTACAACTTTATTTGGAACAATAATTGTATCAGTAAAAAGGTGAAGGACCAGTGAAAGATTTCCGTGACTTGGCAGTTTTTCCACTGTTAAATGCTTATTCACCAGAACCAAAACATATCGCAGCCAGGTGCCTGTTTTGCTTTAAGAAAATATTCATAGTGCTACATTGGCATTTCTGGTCAACACAGGAGACAGAAAGCAATCCATCCCAGAACAGCCATGGGAGATGGGAGACTGAATTTCACAGTCTGCTGCTTTAGCTTGGGCTGAACAAAGGACTTGAACCTATCTAACATCCCACACTAGCACCAAAAATAATACTTGCTTCATGTGAGCTTTTAAAAGTCCTCTTAATTCACCTCAGTGAGAAAACATAAATAGGAGCTGCTAGATGAATTCTTAAACGAATATATATTCTGCTTCCAGGCATTTTGGTTTCAGTCGCTCCTACTGCTCCTCTGTATATTGCTGTATCTGGGTAATTCAGTAAGAGAAACTACTCTTCACAGTGGTCTATGATGCTAGCTTAACTCTCACTCTGCAAGCAATTCCATCTCATCTCTCTTCGTAACATTCAAGTACATTCCGATCAAATATCATAAATATCAAATATCAGAAATTCTGATTATTAAGAGAAAATAAATAAGCAGCATTCCAGGTCCCTGCAGTTACAGAGCCCTTGAAAAAATAGAATATGACATATAGAAAGATTCTCAGGGGAACTGCATTCAATTCATCTCTCCACCACAACTTCCAAGCACAATGCTGTGCATGACATTCGTTCTCTCTCCCATTATAACGGGCTAATATCCTATTAGCTACCTATTAGCTGGAAAATTAAAATCACAAGGTGTTTGGGGCAGGGATTGAAAATTCTCTGTGTTTGCCTGTTGCCAAGCCTCAGAGATCTAATGAGTGTTACTGTAACAATAATTAACAGAGTAACAACAAACAGCATGCACTAAAACGTAACTTAGAATTGAAGCAGTATCAGTGCTAGCATTCTTACGGTTTCACATTTCTGTGAAATGTGAATAGAACTGTGTTAATATTTCACGTGCAAACAAATAACATTTCATGGTGGCATAAAATCCACAAGCAGCCAAAACTTAATTATCAGTGACTTAGGAGAATCAGAATCACAGAGAACTATTGTTAAGGCTCTATTATAGCACTGCAATGTAACTAGTAGGCAGAAAACACCATGACCTCTGCACTACATCACTGCTTCACCTTAGACTCTTCCTGAGTTGGGGACCATCTAGGCATTTTCCACTGGAGGTCCAGAGGTGAAAACTAACCCTACTTACAACAGGCTTGCTTTTCTGAGTTACCTTTGGGAGATCCTTACAATTAAATCATGGAGTAACTGAGAATTCTACTTTAATGCTTAAAAGCTGTTAGGTATTACTTCAGTATTCATGTTGTTAGATCCTGTGGTTACAGTGTATATAAACTTGAGTATTGTCACGGAGTGGTCAATACTAGATGCTTCAGAAGCTGCTAAATTTCATAAAGACCTGTGGAGCACTAATGCGTCCATGCAAAAGTTTCTTCTTAACCTCCTTTAGTTTGTAATTTAGCTTGTAGCTGTAACGTCCAAGTCTATATACATTTCAGCTTCAAGCTGAAGGCATTCAGCATGCTGATGGTTCTGCTGCAGAAGCTGCTTGTATGAACTCTCTGAATCTTTACTTCAGTGGTGGTCTCCAGTTCTACCACCAAATCACCTTATGAAAAACTCATTTAGTCATTATGGCTCTCTGTACCTGCCTAGGCAATGGGTCTAATAAAGCAGGATGATCAAAAGGAACCTTCAATGCAATCTCTGTTCTAACTTCTGAAAATCCAGCTCCAACATATCTCACAGAGGTCCGTGGCAGATCATTGCTTGCAAAAAACACCACAAACTTTGCATGAAAGGGCTCACACACTCACAGTTATTAAGGTCTATCCCTTTTGTGGGGCCACATGGATGCAAGGCTAGCGAAGAAAATGGGGGATAAAACTATTTGGCAAGTCTTTTAAAGACAGTAATAGTAATTATTAAAAAGAAGCTCCTTCTATTGCCCTTTTCTTTATGAATTCCACCAAATCTTCTATTCTTTCCACCCGATCTCTTATTCTTTTGTCAGTAACTCGGAATGAGTTAACTTCTCTCATACAGGCAAGTCATGAATTCAGGCACAAGCAGAACTGCTTATGATGTGACCCACCAGCAGGTTCGTCATCTTTGGCATACTCACAGCAGGAAGCACACACCGGTCTGGAAAAATTAAAGACAAGTCCTGGCAACCCCACATTACAATGGATTTTTGCAGACAATGTAGCTCATGTGTTCCCATCACTAATGACAGCTTTAAGCTAGATGGGTGAAACAAGGGTCACCCCGACTGTTAACATCCATGGCTGGAAAAATGCAGTTCCAGCAGGCTGCCTTCACTTTGAGTCAGAGATCAAATGAGAAAGGACGAACATGACTGTATCCACACTTGGTGTGCAATGTGGTGTACAAATTCAGAAGGCATTTAAACAGGTTTTTTTTTCCTTTTTGTAACTGTGCAGAAGTCATGGTTCTGACAACAAATCCCCTCAAGCTTAAACTTACTGCCTTAGCACATAGACTTATGACCACTGTAGAAATACCACAGAAAAGATGGACCAATTGTGATTGTTGTTATTAAAGAGAAAGACCATCGTTCATGCCACAAACAGCAGAGGCAATAAAGAGAAACCAGCTGTGATCACTACATACGTATAGAAAATCCCAACAGAGTGATCTAGGCAATTGCTGTGATACAAATACAATGTCATAAAAGAAAAACAAATACCAAAATGATTACAGTTAATAGGAAACATCAAATTATACGCTTTTGGGTTTTCCTATGCCGATGGGAAAAACAACTTCAAAAGAATTAATTAGTGGAGTCAATAGCGATGCACAAATCATGCTTGAGAAGGCAAAAAGTGAGAGGTATTCTGTAAACATCCATCACATGGAAATAGTTCTACAGGAGAATAACATTTCCCCTTCCGGCTCCATATGATAGAAGAAATTGTTTTACATGACCAGAACCTCCCTTTTGAAACAGGAGAGACTGGGGAGCATTTCTATTCCCTGAGGTACTACAAGCATAAAGACAAAAAAAATCCGCATTTTTCTTTAAATACAAAAAAGAAACCATTATCTTCAACAGCTCCTGGAGGAATCCACTCTTTTTCTTCGAGCCTTTGTATGAAAGGATTTCATATTCCAAACAGATGATCCTGTCTGTCTTGTGAATGGAATAAGCTGGAATACAGTCCTGCCTCACACTGTATGGAAAACACAGACCTACAAGGTTTTTCTCCCTGGAGCTAATATTTTGCATCCTTGGAGCACAAAAAGATTGGAGATACCATCAGTGCTGCTGTCAGCTCTCAAAGCTACAGGGTCTGTGTATGCAAGCCTGGGCTATTACAACAAGGCATAGCTGCTCAAGAGCAATCCAGTTGCCTGTGATCTCCAAGGGACTAGGATCGTTCTTAAACTGAGTTGCTTCCAAGTTTTAACGGATATGATGAAAATGAAGAGATCAGATTTTCTTAAAGTGAATGGAAGCAGGATTTGACCCTACTGAGCATTACGTAGGATTTCCATAGGGGTATTGTGAGTGAGAGCTGAAAAAGCAGGCCCTAAGTAAAATAACTCCATGTTGATGTTAAGTAAAAATTGTTTCAAGACTGAAGAAACAAAACCACACAAGCAGACTCAAAGAGTGCGGGTTCTCAGTTTGCAGAAGGGAATGCTATTCATTAAGAAAAGTCTAATGATCTGCTTTGTCACCATGCATTAAATAAGGTGCAAATCCAATTTCCTGTTGGTGTTTTATTTCTTCCTTGTATTTCTAAGCTTCACAGAATAACGGTGCTGTTCTCAAGCGGGGAAATATTCATACAACATTTATTTCTTAGGACATAATGGATTTCTTGTTTGAAGGTAAAAAGGAATTTGGCAATGTTTCAGTTTATCATCTACATCTAAACAAACACCCAGGAAAAATCTGTTTCTTGGTTTTTTTTCTTTTTGCATAAGAGAGAGCTTAACAAATGCTGTATTGAGGAACACAAGGTTCATGTTCTTTTTAAAGTTTAAAGTTTCCACATTTCAAATGAACTAAGTCTTTCTCTGCCTTTGTTTTATTCCTCTTACCAACACTTTTCTTGATGGCATAACCTCCAGTTTCTCGAGTCATTTAAAGAATAAATGTACATCAAAGTATCACTGGAAGACCACATGAGAACGGTAAATCACAGACGCCATGCTGCAGCACTACCATTGCAAAAATGTTACGAGACACTATTAAGAAATTGCATACAGCTTTCTGCAAAAGCTGTAACACAGGTCCTGATGACTGTTTGTCACACTCCTGTCACTGGAGATTTTTTTTGCCATACACTGATGAGCCATGCATTTTGATCCAAGCTATTTGGAACTGCGTTCAGCATTCCCAGTGGTTCTGGCATCTCTTCTGACTTCAACAGATTAACGTGAGAAACAATCATGGGAAGTCAAAAGACTTTCATATACCTGGAAGAATTATAGGTGATGTTAAGATCTGCCTCGTTAACTAGCGACCAACTGGAAGAAAGGTTTAGCAGCTAAAATACCTCCTGAGCAAAAGATAAGACTGCATTTCTCCCCTCTTCTTCTAAATTGCACTGGGATCTCCATTAGAATCATCTTCTAGCCTCCACCCAGGCCCTTCTCTTCCCTTGAAGAACCTTGAGCCTTCATTTCAAATATCCTGCCTGCATGACTACTGAGTGCCACCATCATGACACAAATAATTCTCAGTGGGGTCCTCGAGTGAAACCCCTAGGCATTTAAGGCAAGCATTCACACAAATGAAACCACTAGTTATGACTGAGTTTCATATGAGCTCAGTTTTAACTTCATTAACTTTCCTATCCACGCCATGACACTGCCTTTAGTCCTACAAGGTCAGCTTTGGTTTTCTCCTTAACTCTGGAGATACAAACAATACTGCGAAGTAGAAGCTTTCTTGTCTGCATCAGACATGCATATATTTCAGTCTTTCTAGCAATTTAACAGACAATAGCTAGTACCTGAGCTCAACACCAAGCAAACAACAGCCATATATAATGTAGCAATGTGACAGCTTCCCAACTGAAATACTAATGTTTCGTGCACCAGGATGGAAACAACGGCAAGAATTATTCAACCATTTAAAACACCTTTCACATCAAACCAAGAACTGGGTGGAGATCAAAGTCATTTATGGGTCTGTGGGAAATGAACCTTGAAGAAAACACAATTGGAGCAAAAATGCCAAAGCTCAGCCTGGGATAGCTTGGCTGTAACCATCTAGATGAGAGATGCCTCCAAAAAGATTATAAACAAGCAAACCAAGGATTAAGAACAGAACAAAAAACAAATCTACCTCATCCATAGATTTACAAAACATGCCAGGCAAATGAAGGCTATATTGACAACAAACCCAAGTAACTTCCCATATTCTCATAAGGATGCTCTGCCCCATTCATCAAGCATCCTTCTGGCCCTCTACTTTCAAAGCGACCAGTAGTTTGTTAAAATCTGATATGGCATCTGTCAGCATCCATCAACATCAGCCAAGCAGTGCAATTACTTTAATTTCCTGTCAAATGTTTGGTCACTGAAAGAGACCTTGGGCCCAGCTAAACTTAGATCAGTGTCAACCAATTGCCATTAATAGGACTCAAACTCCAAGAGCAAAACAAGGATCTGCTTTAAAATGGGATGAAACTGCTTGGGATTTTTTTCCTGTCAACATCTAAAGCAAAAATTAACAATTCGGTGTTTCATATGAAAATAGAAAAAAATACTTTTGAAAAAAAGACCCAAACAGAATAGGACACTGCTGTTGAAAACAAGTAGAAGAGCAGGAAAGGGTCAGAGGATGGAAGAACTGTGTGAGGCAGAACTACGGGTACAGTTTGAGCCCTACTGTCAAAGCTCACAGTCACCTCACCCAAGGTGCCTCTTCAGCGAGGAGCAAGGGATCCTCAGGAATTCCTACAGAGGCCATTTTCCACAAGTGTTGAGGATGACTGGTAGCTTTCGCTGCCAAGGGGTTCAGTATAGTTTAACATCTGCTGCACCCCTGGAACAGCCCACTGCCATCCCAAAGGCTTCTGCCACTAATGAGACAGAGCTCTTCCTGTTGCTTATGGGCTACAGGAGGGTTAGGGTCGTGTTGCAGGAAACCAGCCTATCTTACAGCAAACTTCCCAGGCCCTTAACTGAACCTGCAGTGAAATACCAATAGAATCACTGCAACAAAAAGAACAGGCTTCAAGACACAGCAGCTACGACATGCAAACACAGAAACGGCAGTTACTCTCACAGCTGCAACTGAGGCTTGCTTTCATAGCAAGCTACCTGAATGAAGGAATTCACATCTCCTCTCATTTCCTGCCATGGGAGAAATTTTAACCTCCACTAGCTTCCCAGAAACAGCAGAATCCCATTGCGCTTTGAATTTTCTGAACTGTTTAAACCGGATTTGCTGCCCTTAAACATGTTCTCGCTGTCCTGTGCACACAGATAACCACGTGCTCCCCTTTTCACTTGTTCACTTGATTTGTGTACTGATCTCTTCAGCAACAAGTACTTCTCTTTAATTTTCATCCTTAAAATCTCAATTTATCTTCCTCATTCCCTTCCATGGGACTTTCTACCATGGATAAAGGATTCAGAGCTGTAATCCTTCAAGATCATGAGGCAGATCCCCAAAGTCCTGACCATTCAAACCAGGATATTGTAACATTTCTGTAATTTTTCTTTGCATTCTGCTGTTAGAGCATTTTAGGTTCATATTTTCCAATATTTTCAATTTATTATTATATATATTATTTTATACATTATTATTATATACATATTTTATTATTAGAAATGCTCTTCTCTTTAAATGAAAGCAGAGACACTCAGGTTCAGGAAAAAAATGAAAATACAAACACTCTTGAGAAAAATCAAACGACTTAAAAGCTGTTATCAAAACCAAGATGAAAAGAGGCCTTCCCAAGCTGGCAAGCAGAACCATAGTCTATTGAAAGAGAATTACAAGCCTGGAGAGCTTTTATATAAAGGCAGCTCTTTGGTTCAGTGATTCAGAGCTTCAAGGGACCTCATATAATTTCCCTACGCTCAGGAAGGAGTACATTCTATCCACTAGTTATGTTACCGTATCCACAGATCAGTCTCCATTTCAGAAGTATTTGTGGAAAAGCAGACATCTTTTAACAGTGCACTGAACATCTACTACAGGAATGTCCTCATATTTAAACTTTCCATCCACTGACACCTAACTATTAATAGCACTAACTGCCCAGCAGCCAGTGTGCATCCTCCTCCTGCTGCCGCTGAAGGAATCTGATGACAGATCAAAGGTCAAAGAACTAATGATTTAAAACACATTCCAGCCTGTTGATACAGTGTCTGCTTACATGACCTGAACTTCTTCCCAGTCCTTCAAGGGTGGAAGATCCAGTTCAAAGTTGAAGGTTACATCCCAAAGAGCATCCTAAAATCTAAACTTAGGAACCCCCCGCCTTCCCCGTCCGGCTCACTGAGCTACAGATGATGCAGCCTTGCACGTAAAATAAACAGACCTGTGCCTGGAACCTAAACATACCATAGAGGATTCTGGAAGCACATATTGATGTGGGCTTTCCTAAGTAAGACTGAAAGACACCTAACTCAAAGGAGGAAAGTTAGCACCTTTGCTCCATAATTAAGAAACTGCTTTATGCTAATTTATAACAATGTTTTAATATAAGCTAGGAGTTTCTTCTCTGTGGGATACTCTGGGTTTGTGGAATGCTTCCTGTATGCCAAGACTTGTCTCTGCCTTATAATTAGCAAGAATATTAGCTGGTAATTGCCTTTTGATATCTGATACAGCGATAGCATGTAAAACATTCATACACAGCGAACCATTTCCACCTGGCATAGCCTAATCAAATTACAGACATTTATGGCACGTAGTGAGGACTAGAAAACTTTAGGACACCACCCATTTTCTCATGGCAGGATTGCTTGTTTATGAGAGTGGTTTTTTTTTTTAGTTTAGGCTACCACGTGGAAGCTATCTGTGTTTTCCAATTTGTATTTGGCATCAAGAACAGGGACACTGTCTACTATTTGAAATACTCCTATCAGAAATACTACATTAACTTGGTAAGATAATGTAACCTATCTCCACATGTACCAAAATCAAGCTATGTAAACTTTTATATTGTTATTATGAAAGCTTCAAGCTTGTTCTGTTAAGCAATACACTGTATTGAAACCAGCATTTCCCTCTAACCCAGAAGATGAATCACAGGCCTATTAATAAAGTCTTATTATAGCAATTTTGCTAACTTCAAAGTTTCCTCTCCTACTACATGCAATAGGGTAAAATGAACTGTAATCAACTGACAATGATAGAAAATTATCATTTGCATCAAATCACAATTTAAATTGAGATATTAAAATCTCTGCTCGTGAACATTGTAATTTAGGGCCTGATCCCACACATTTACAGAAGTAACAGACTTTGCAGTGAATAGTCTTAGTTATTCCAGGAAAAAGTTATCCATGTACATAAATGCTTACCAGAAAACCTTTTTACTTCTTTAATAAGCTGTAATTCATTCTTCTTAATGCTTATTAAAGACAAAAAGTAAATACATGAGGTCTCCAGCTCAGTCTGTTCTCCCTCCAAGCTCCTCGTCTAAGCCTCCCCCATCTCAGCCTGCTGCTTC
Organism: Steatornis caripensis; assembly: GCA_013398225.1. Classification (NCBI taxonomy): domain Eukaryota; kingdom Metazoa; phylum Chordata; class Aves; order Caprimulgiformes; family Steatornithidae; genus Steatornis; species Steatornis caripensis. The sequence continues at coordinate 153,695 of VZSC01001971.1, forward strand.
TGCTGCCTGGTAACCATTAACAATTTGGTATTAACAATGTGGTATGGTAAGAGTAGTGTACGCCTGATAAAATAGAAATGAAAACTTATTTATTACAATTGGAGATAATGCAGAATCCAATTAAACTTGCACTTGTCACACACAACAGTGTAACTCCTTAGCAAGGTAAGTGACTTTTTGTTACAAAACAACTGCTCTGAACAGTGCTCCTGGAGCTGCACTCCTAAATGTCTCTTATCCCTCCCCTGTCCATCATTCCCCTGTTAACTCCAGCTCCAAGTCAGCCGCTGACTGCCTGAGATTCTTTGCCTATCAGGAGGCTGGCAGAGCTCACCTTCTGGGGGACAGGCAACACCATTTTCAGCTCTTTGGGTTTTTATCAGCTCTTATCTGGGGCCACAAATAGAACTAGCCAGCCTGGCCAGGCAGATAGGACAAACCAGCTGTATACACTTTGTTCTCAAGAGGCAGGAGTAACAGCTAGCTGCACCTTGTCATGGGGTATGGGAACACGTCAATAGGTGGAGATTTTAGTTGTCATCTTTGTCAGGAAGCAGTTACTCCGTTCTGAGAAAGATTCCAGAGGCAGACGCAGTACCAAACTACAGGGGAAGACGACTGTCTGATCACAGAAGACGACACATGCGCATGTCCTGAGCTGGCTCATGCAGCACACAGGCTTAAGTCACCGTGTTCCTGCAGTGCAGCAACCACCACTGACATGCGTGCCAAGCAATCACGGACTGCCTATGCGTTTCTGACATAACCTAGGGAAGCAGCATTACAGTCATATCAAATATGCTTAACAGCATGATGTAAACACAAAGTTGAGAGCATGGATTGCAACAAAATTAAAAAAAAAAAGAAGAGAAGGAATCCCATGCAGAGCAAAATGAAAACAGGTTCACACTGAAACTCTGCTACTACACAGCTAGCCTATGGGTAAAAGGTTACATATTTTCAGCAGGTATAACAGCAGGCAGACAAGTACGTGCTTGCTCAAGTCTTTCACATTGTAGATGTATGAGTTGAAGTCTCAAGAGCAAACTTTAGTATACAGAAGGGAGAAAGCTGCATCTACAGGTGGCTTGGCTGTCCGATACATTCTGGTCCCAGTGATCACTTATTTCCTCTGACTAACAACATATTGTATAAGCTGAGGGAGTCTAACTCCACCTCCTGTAGAGTCCCAGTCATGTCAAATTAAAAACCCATTAGACTAAGAGGAAAAAAATGCTTACTTGAACAGCTGTGTCCTGCTTGTATGAACCATATGGTCAGACAACATGTAATATAAGTAAATAACTATATGGTTTAAACAAAAAGTGCATTCACTTAAATACAAGAGACCAACAATAAACAAGCACTGCAGCTCAGGTATAAGACTCAAAACAGAACTTGGAGCAACCTCTCACACATCCTCCTTTCCTTCCTCTCAGTGAAAGACAAATGAACACAAAAAAGATGACACTTGCTGGCAAACCCAACTAAGACGACACAGACTGAATGAACAGCAAGAGAACAGCCTCTTAAGATTCAGCACTGGCCCTCTCAGTTCAAACTGGGATGTGCAGATGCTACAAACAGGCAGAAGCCACACTGTCATGCCCTCTCCTAAACAATAAGTGAATATATACAACCAGTTGCCTTCCACAAGCTCAAAGTTTCCTTAACAAGCTAATGATAAAAATCATCATTTCATTTCCAGAGAGAGATACTGCTGTAGCTCTCTTTTCTGTGGTTATCTTCAGGCAAGCAGTCATGAGGTCAGTAATATTACAGAATATTAAACTGTCATCAGCTTGGAAATATCTCCATAAACAGAAGCCACAGTAAGTTTCGATATTGCCCTAAGGGAGAGGAGGGGCAGGGCGGGAAGTAACCCAGTAAACCCAGGCTTGGAACAGAAAAGTCAAAGCACAAAAGTAGCGTATGACTAAATAACTAAAAACAAGTGAAAGAAGCAATTAGACCCCCCCGCCCAAATTAGCAAGATTAATCTGGTGCTTTCAGGAGGAGAAACATTCCAGAGCCCTGTTCCATCTGTCGCCTTGCTTTATCAGGAGGTCATAGGCATGCTCGCCTGGCCTTAATTACCGATCTCCTTCATGACTCTAAGGGTTTCAGCTGGTCTGCTGCTGTAAACACCCTAATCCAATGTCTTCTGTAAATTGAGACCACTACTCACTATGGGCAGAAACAGTAGAAGAAACAACTTGTTGCTGATTTTGAACCATTTAGGGATTATATAACATCAAATACTCCTTGAAATAAAGCACCTGTAATACAGAAAGACACATGCATTACCCCAAGCGTTTCAGGAATAGTGCAGATAGTGCTCCTCTCTGCCTTCCATGGTGGGCTGATACCATTCCAGTTTGACAGAGATGAAAGATAACAACATCCAGGAGAAAGTTAAGTATTTTTTGAGCTATCTACATGCATTTAACTAAAAACCATAGATGATACAAACATAGATTTTTTTAGATTCTAGCCATTCATTTTTCAGCATGCAAATAAGTGAGTTTTTTAAAAAAACTTCCAGTAAAACAGGAAAACACATATTTCTAATTTCTGCTATCTAATTTCTCCCATCTATTTGGGAAGCAGAAGAACAGAGTTATAGCAATCACACTACTATACTACTCCACACGCATTTGGAACATGTCAAATATAACTGAAACTCAGGGACTGGGCTTGAGGCACTTTTCAAAGTCTGGATCTGCAGCGTATGTGCCAGAAACGGACTTTCAGAAAAGACCCTGCTCTAGGCACACCTGCTGTAGCAGGGGGGTTGGACTAGATGATCTCTGGAGGTTCCTTCCAACTCCTACCATTCTGTGATTTAAAAGAAGTGAAAAACTCCGTAGTATAGACTCCATTACTTTGTTTTACTTACTCAGTTACTCTTATTCACTCCAGCACCATGTTCACCACCAGCTCTGTCATGTTCACCTCAAGCCTGAAGCCCTTTCACTGTATCTATCCTATGCCACGCTAAGACGGAATGTGGCAGACGCTGGGTGCACTGGAACAACCCTTCCCTTGTTTCACATGGGCCTATGTATTTCTCCATATTCTCACCTTTCATCCTGTGTACTGAGGTGAGAGTTACTTAATTCAGAGAACTCTGTATTGTTTTCATTAAACAGAAACCGTATGAAGGAGTCAGATTGCCTCCTGCTTCAGAACAGTCATCTTCAAAGGTGATAATTTCACAAAAAGTAGTTTTATAATTATTTAACACTTCCTTAAACCTCTTTTTTTTTGTAAAAAACCACAGCGAGTCCTTGTTGTGGTCACAGAGGGCTCAGTGGCATGAGCAGGTGCTACTGAGAGCCCCTCAGGTCCTCACTCTGAGTAGCAGGCATGGTTCTCTTCATTCCCAAGGCAGCTCCACAACCCAAAGCTTTAGAACCCCTTCGCAGAACTGGGGCTGACAGAGGACAAAGCTCTGCAGGAACCCAGCTGCCTGCCATGCAGCTTCCTTCCAGCTTTTAGGCAACTATAAATACAAACACAGAAATACAGAGATAACTTATATCCGAGGGCAAAGCTCAGAGTGGAGGCCCAGTGACTGGCATGTCCAGAGTGTGGGAGAGGCTCACACAGTGGAGGGCCTTAAGAATACAAGGCCCAGGCCAAAAGGATGGGAGAGGCACAGAGAGAAAGAAGCCCACTGGGGAGGGAGAGGGGAGGCAGAGCCCAAAAAAGCAGGAGGCCTGAAAGCATGGGAAGTCAATAAAAAAAGCAGGAAGCTGATGTAGCAGAGGCTTGTAGAGAGCTGGAGTGGCCCAAAATTGTTGGATGCCCCCCACAAAACTGGGAGGCCCAGACACTCAAAGCCCACAGAGACTGAGAATAAGAGAGTCAACGAAGCCCAGAGCAAGTGGGAGGCTCATACAGTGGTGCCCCCAAGCAAATGCGGCTCAAACAAACGGGAGGCCCCCATAAAAGTCAGAATGTCAGAAAATCCCAGCCCATGGAGGGGGAGGCCCAGAGACTTAGGAACCCCCAAAAGCATGGGAGACCAAGCGAGGGGAGCCAGAAACAGAGGGAGGCTCACACAGGGGGGCCTGAAGCAGTGGCAGGCTCAGAGGACAAGGTCCCCCAGAGGTGGAGACCCAGAGAGTCAGGGAGGCCCAGAGGAGACGGGGAGGCTGAGCAGAGTGGGATGCCCAGAGAACCCCAGCCTATGGGAGGGGAGGCCCAAAGAGTGGAGACCCAGTGTGAGGAGGAGGCCCAGCCCCATAGACTGAAGGCCCAGCAAAAGGGAGGCCCCCAGCAAGTGAGTGTGCATACACGTATATACTCATACACACAAGTATGTACAGACATGCACATACATGTGATGTGCACATGAGCATGTGTACTACTATTTCTTGAACTTTGGCAAAATCCAACCACAAGCAAAGCAAGTAAAGAAAATTTTTTCAGTCACTCAGCTTGAAAGCTACAGCTCAGCTTTTTTCGAGGGTCACGGTGTCAGCACGGCTGCTGGAGATATCCCTTGACTCCTGCTTCGTTCCCTTCTGTAATGAACCTCTGCACTGCTCACTCACGAAACGCTCCTCTCCTAAGACGTGTGGCTACGGCTCCCCCTCGCCCCAGCACATACTCCTCAGCGACCACCCGTCAGTATCCATCAAGGGGCTTTTTGATGGGTTTTTTGAATGCAGGTACTTACTTTCAGCAATCGATTATGTTAAAAGGAGCTTTATTTTCATAACTATACCTAAAGAAAGGCAGTGGTTGCTATTAACAGTTTTTTTAAAAATCCAGATTTGTCCAAGTCCTTGAAAAACCACTTAGCTCAGAAACGACAAAAAGGCAGAATTTTCCGAAGTTTTCTTTTGCTGTATTTCTTTTCACCATATATACAATCTAAACGTACCCTTGCCCCACATATGGAAACAGCAGGAAATACAACACAACATCTGAAAGCAACTCAACTATTTACACTGGATTTCTGACGGGCTGCTAGGGCTATACTTTCCTTTCCTGTCTTTTGTGACTCTCTATAAAGCATTTCATCTTGAATGTTTAATGTTGTCCTATTGTTTCCCAAATAAACTGAAAAGAACCTCAAAGCACTCAGAGTCTAATTATGGCCTAATTCACTATTCAGGAAATACATGAAACTGACTGTCTACATAGAACTGTACGACACACATAAAACTGAAAATAATATTAAAAAGAGTTAAGATTTTCTTTTAAAACTCTTTCAGGTATAATTATCTATTGCGCAGCTTGCACCCAGTGAACAGTAGAAAGAAAAAAGAATTAACATGTAAGTATTCGGACCAGAATGTGCTATTTTGAGTCATCTAGCGGTGGCAAATTTATCCTCCCCCCAACAAAACCAAATGTTTCACGTAATACAATTAAATTGTATGTGTTTGCGTATTGAATTTGTTCTGTGTGGTGCTGATCACTTCACTGCTTGTACACATGTGATTCAGCCATTTCACTCCCCACTCTCTACCCTCCCCACCCACAAATCCTTCAGATACTAAGCAACGAGAATATCCTGCAATTGGCCGATGGCAGGAAGCGTGATCTCTCATCACTAGTTCAAGGTACATTTGTACAAATGGCCTCATTTCTAACACATGAATATCAAGGTCTTACCTTTGCAGGTGAAGCATTTGATGTGAAAGTGTCTGGCCTGAACACGGAGTACTTCACCTTTACATGGCTCCCCACACTTATGGCAGTGGATGACCGGCTTTTCAGAGGGGTGGTGAGGCTCCTGAGGATGGGCCACTGTAAAACAAAAAAATACAATTTAAATACAATTAAAAAGAATATTTTCTCCTGTACATAAGTCTGTGTTCTCAGATACTTCATCATGATACAAAAGTATCTGTTCACATTTTATGCTCATCTAAAAAGTCACCACCTTTTTTTTTAAATACAGCCTTTCCATAAGCCAGTAGTTTAAGCCATTCACATCAACTACTACCTCTTTCCACTAAGGCTGCCATGGAGCGATGAGGAAAAAATCCCTCTGCAGTTTCAATGCCACAAAGTGTTTCAGACTCCCTAAGATTTTCTTTCCAAGAACACACGTGTGTGTAAACCATTCAACGAGCACACAAGGCAACAAGAACTGGCCTATTTTAACCCAAAAAATAGTACAACTGAAGCAAAAAGAATTAAAGGAAAGCAATTCCAAACCATGTTTTGGGAAACCAGATGAACCAGGCAGCCTGACTTTGCATGCAAATTACTACATTACACTACAAACTTCTCCATTTTGCTATAGCACATACCTAACACAGGGAAAGCACATCTGTAGAAAAAAGAAGCCAATGTTATTTCTTTCTGCTCCCATTAATTCTAGCAGCAACAACTCTCTGCATGCAAATTAGAGGTATTATGAGTACACAGAAATGACCAAAGCATCTGCAGTGTAGTCAGGGAGACAAAATTCCAGGTACTGGTAACTGATCAGCTACCCCACAGCCTCAAGCAGAGCTTGAATAGGAAGAGGAAAGGTTTGTGTCAGCTTTATCACGTATTTCATTATCGTAATAAAAGTTTTATTGCTCCACATTTGGCTCCCATAAAAAATGTTTAACTTTCTTTTCAGACGTGTCTTGTGGCAACTTGGGGCCCCAACTGAAATGCATGGACGTAAGCTAGAGCAAGACTGAGTCTCAACTGTACTGTATGAAGTGGAAAGTATTACCCATAGTGTTCTCAAACAAAACCATATTTGAAAATCTCCCTCCCACATCCCATTCCAGCAGTAGAAAGTTGTCCTCCTTGTAATATTGTTCTCAAAGTAGTGATGCTCATAATAACATTTATGAGAAAACAAACCTCTCTACGCATACCTCTATCTCTACAGCATTCCCGTCCTGCTTTCCCTGGCCTGCAGGGGACTGACTGCTGATACACCTACATCCCCTCTCACTGGGAATCATCTTTGTTATTTTACCTTGGGGTTTTCTGGAGCTCTTTTCCTTTTCTGACAAATTCCTGACATCTCCCAAGACAGGATTATGCTTTTTTTAAGGTTACTGTTTATGCAGCAACATAACAAACACCTTGCTCATTTGTTGCACCAGTTTCCTCCCCTTGCTCGATGAATTGCTAGAGAAAAAGCCCCATTGCTTCATGAAGTCCTTCTACATTACTCTCCTCTATAAATGCCTTAGTGAAGAAATGCTGTTATCATTCTGCATTATTTAAATATGAGATTAATAATAAAAAGCCTAATATGTGATTACAGGAGTAACAGCATCAAGAATAGAGGATAACAAATATTCCAAGCAATAATTTCTGCTGTAAGTCTAGCCAAGCCAACATGGCAGCTGCTACTTTGTTCTTTACTCTCCCCATTTCCCAGTCTTCAAAGAAAATGGCTAAATTCCTCTACTCAAGCTCGAAGTTTTGAATACCTTCTCCTCTCATAGCCTCATTTCAACTACTTCCCTTGAGCAGTTATTCAGCCCATACTGGTGAACAGAATGCCGTTGGCATTGCCAACCAGTATTTCAATTAGCAGCTGCATTTAAATAAAAGCCCAGTAAATTCTTTGCCTTGACTGAACCTCATCTAACAGTCTGCAATGCAATACTATTTCTGGAATGGAAGTTAACTATTCTTCCAAACAAGACTATTAACTATTAACTTGTAACCAAGGAAACACAGTTTATGCAATGAGAAAGAGAGAAAGAAAATAACAGACAAACATAGAGACAATTGCTAGCAAACCAAATTATTATGAGGAAAATTCCCTCTTGGATCCAGCCAGCCTGAGATGGGCCTGATGCCAAATGAAGAAAAGGTAACAGAATTTTTAAAGTTGCTCAAATGAGGAACTGGATCAAGGATTTGGGCAAATGTTCCCTAGGACTTAAATGCTGCAGTGTGAAATCTGCACCTGTAACATTCTGCTCTCTCAAACTCACATGTGGAGGACACCCTAACATATTCTGCATGCCAGCATCCAGTCTGGTATTGATCTGAAAGACAAGTTGCTGCTTTTTACTAGAGAGTACATAAATGTTTTCAAGATTGGTCCAGTGATGCAACTTCTTTCTATTTCTGCCTTTACAGCCATTTAAATGAATATAAATACTGTTAGTTGCTATTTCCAGACTAATCTCTTAAGCAAAGCTAATTATGGTGCTTGTCTTACTGGCCTCAATTCGAGATTGTAGGTCAAGATTGAGTAATTGACTTTTGCTCTCCTGCAAGGAATTGCTTGTAAGCTTTTTCCTTTGCATATATGCAATACACACAAGGCTTCTCAGCGGCAGAGGTGACCCTTTACGTTACCAGTGAGGACAGAATAGGGAATGAAAGAAAAAGAAAGAGAAATAACTTCACAAACAGCTTCTTTAAAGGTTTCTGACTGAAGTCCAAGCCAGCTTACTGAACACGTAAATTGTGAGCTGCTCTGGGTCTGAAAACCCTGCGCTAGGAGCTAGGTTCATCTCCTTACAGGCAGTTCACATCATTAGGCAGTAAATACTTCAGGCTCTGCCTGCATCAACCCTCCCCACATCACAGCATGCTAGAGGATATATTCCCAGGCATCATGCACTGGCAGCAATGGTGCAATAGGGAACTCTGTATCATGACTAAGACAGTAACCGACTTCAGGCAGTATAACTAGCGACAGGACATTAATTTAGGATTCAGATAATCCAGGTTCCAAACCCTGCTCCACAACAGATACGTGGGCTCTTTGGATGGCATGCCCTTAACTCTACAGGACTCAAGTCAGACAGTGAAGTTCAGCTAAGTCTCCGAGCCTGTAACCTATCAGCTTAAAATCAGGCTATCTGAATGTCTTAGTTTCTCTGTGTCTTGAGTGTCCCTGACTGTAAACCAGACGTAACAGCAGTGTTAACCTTACCCTACTGTGAGAATAAATACAGGGGACAAGGTTCCCAGGCACTGGGATGGAAAGAGCCACGTAAGCATCTAAAACAGTGAGTGAATTCCTGACGGTCACATACAGCACATCTGCCACACTTCTGGAAGTTGCATTCATTGGAAGGTGAGTGGACAAACATTAACTTGAGGAGCTGTGTTGCCTTTAATGTAGTTTCAAATTCAAATACATTAACAACATCACTGTCTTCCAAGTTAAAAGAACATAAATTAACAATTTTCTGAGGGAGAGATGCTACCAGAGCAACACATTTTTGGTTCGGTACCAGGGCTCACAATTGTCTTCACATGGTAAAGTGCGCACTTACTGCATGGGTAGTGTAATATAAACACAGGTCAGGTATTCACCAGTTCTAGTATATTGTTGCGAACTGATACTTGTCTACATACAAATCACATCAGATTAAGTCAAGATGTGATTTTATATCACTTTAGACCAATCGGCATAACAAGGTGCATGGATATTTTTGTGTAAGATTAAGCACAATGTATCGGTCTAGCTCACAACAGCAAGGTGCAGACGCCTATTAACACAATGGATCTAGTTTCAAACGTCTTTCCACAAAAAGTACCTAGGCTACTAAGTGAACTGTTTTTTAAACTGGCTCTAGCTAAACTAGTGCAGTGTTTACACTTGAAGAAAGGAATGCTGGAAGCAGGCATACAGATCAAGCAGGTGCAACAACTTCTTTGAATATTTAGTCTTTATTATTCCTTCAGCAATTTTCAAGATTAACTATGAAAGCTACAGTACCTGTAGAAGTCTAAGTTGTCACAGTCTTTACAATTTTACAGAGACTAATTGCAAGAGATCATCAATAAAACATTTCCAAAGCTTCAGGTTGCTTTGTAACAGTTATGACTTCCAATGCTGCTGGGCACTGCTTGAAGGCATCTTTTTTTCTCTATTAATGAACATATATTAGATATGTGAAGGTGAGCCATGTAAAGGTGTGTAACAGGAGACCCACACAGAAGAATTTTTCAAGATAAGCTAGGTGAAGATTCCCACTCTTGCTTACAAGACCAGCTTAAATGAATAATTAATGAATAATTAATGGTTTCTAAAGCTCATTTGGGTTTCCAGTAAGACAAATCAATGCCTCATTAAATATCCAGTTTATCCAGTGTAACACGTATACTGACTGGGACAACTGGGAAGCCTGGATTATATTGTTTAATTCAGGGGGGAAAAAAGAACAAAAAAATAAATGACACCTTCTTTGAGGAAGACAGTCTTTGTCACTGGAGTATTGCTTTGTGCTAACATCACTCCATAGACATATCACCATGATTTCTGTCATTCCTTACATTCCCTTGTGAATCATGCAATGTTGACTTTATCACATTTTGCAACTGCACTATATTGATGTAAATTCAGAGTAACTCTACCAGCTTGAGAGTACTCATTATTGCATTTTATCAAAACATCTCAAAATAATCCCAGATCTGCAAAGAAAAAGAAACAGTTAAAAAGAAAAAGAGATAAAAAAGATCAGTAACAACTCAATGTTCATATGAGAAACCTAAGGCTCTTTCTGAGCAAAATGAAGGAATTAATTTGCTGTGCAAAATTTAAAACTGACCTGTCAGTGTTTCTTTACATAGAGCAGATGATTGCACAAAGGCTTAACAGCAATTACATGTTTTGCTGCATCAGCCAGAAAAAGGACCGCAGAGCTCATACCAAACCCTTCTGAAATGGAAATTACAGCAACTACCTGAAGAGTAATGGTTGTTGAACAAAAGAAAACAAGGAAAATAAATACTGCAGCCTCCCTTATTGATGATTCTCTCCCTGAACGCCGAACTGTTCGGAAAGCAAAAAGTCAAGCTAAGTGACTCTTAGCTGCAGATTCCTGCTGGCAAGACTCCATGTCTCTGCTGCAAGCCACAGAATACTTTCGCTTTTTATTGGAAGTCAGAAAGAAGCTTCTGGGAAATGGCTTGCTATGCACATGCTGCAAAGCAGACATCACAGCAAAATAGGCTGGGTTCAGTTCTGCTCTAAACTGAACTAAAAAGCAGCTTCCTCTAAATTTAAACAGGAGGAGGATATGAGCTACTCTTCTTTTAAAAGCAAATTTTTGTAGTTTTCACATTTGCATGCCTACCTTCACAAAAAAAATTGGAATTATGCTCAGTCAACTCTGACCATGTTGTAGCAGGTGTAACTTCAAACTTCACACTAGGATATACAATTTCTATGACTTCCAGCTCCACGACCTCTGGGCTATTTTGCACAGCACTGAGAACATGCTGTGCCCATAGCAGCACAGACAAGGGGACTCTCACGATTTCACAGCTGTGTCCTTTATATCTTAAAGAGTGGCCTAATACAGACAGCACACCCTGAAATGCTAACTTTCAATTGGCTGCTGTGGATTTTCTGGCTGAAAAAGGAATGATTGAGAAGGAAAAATAAAGCAAAACTTTAATGGCATGAAACTATTGCGTGTTTTTTTCGCTAGCCTGCTTTAAATTTCCTCACTCCTTTCTGCTTCCAGGAATGAAGATAAAATGACTGCGCCAGAGATTGTCAAGGCACTAAATGCAACCAAATCTTCCTACAGGCAGCAGCGCTCTCTGCCTTCTCTCTCTCTGTAATACCTGATATGGCTTTGGAGTCAATTTCTTAAATTAATCTACAGGATTTGAAAGTTCAAAGGGTTTTAAAATCAAAATTCTCTCAGTCTCTGATGCTGTCAAGGGGCTGTCCTGTATCTGCCACTTGCTTAGGACAGGACAGAGGCAGGCAAGTAGGCACTGTGTGCAGGACGACAAGCAGTCAAAAAAGCTGTTCTGGGATGAAAGGCACCAGACAGACACCAGAGAATCAAGTTCAAGAACCAGATCCAGCTTATCGCTTCTTCTCCATGCTCTCTTTATAGAGCAGAAGTCATAATTTTCTCCCGTCCTTTGTGTTTCTCGCGGAGGTGAACGTCTGTAACCTCTGGTTTGTAAAGCCTGTCTGTCTATAGCCTGTACGCTCCCTGAGGAATTCATTTTTTGTAAAAGCCCAGCACAGTGGAGCCTGGAGGAGTTACTGAAATACCTATTAAAGAGAAGGGATGAAAAATGCAAGGTCATTTAGCTTATCTGCAGACTCAGTTCTTTAATCTTAACTCTATAAGAATCCTATCAGCTAAGGTGACCAAACAGTGACTGAGGCTGAAACCAAACCTCCCAGCTGTCAGGGACGGATAAAGAAGTTATTGCAGTCCCTAGCCAGAGGTATCAGGCAGGGATCTTTGGGAATTCCAGGTTATCCTGGAAGCAGGTACTCCCATAAAGAGATACTAGTGAGCTGCATGCCTACACGTTATGAAAAAGCCTAAGGCAAAATCCTAGACTGTAGCTTGCTCATACTACTGCCATTCAAATAATATCTGAAGAATAATTTTTAAACCCTCTCTTCCTGTAAATTTATATGCATTACTCCTACAGTATGCCAATTTGTCTTAAAACTATTTTCTCTGTCTATGTATAACCAGGGTAGCTACAGCTTAAAAAAGGGAGGAAAAAAATAATCTTAAACTTGTAGTTATTTGCCCTAATTTTTAAATGCTTTCTGATATTTTCCATAAAAGTATTGTTATTTTCCCTTTACAATTAGCCTGCTGCTGAAAACAGGAGCTGCAAACAGGATGGACCACAGTAGCAATCAGAACACTGCAGGACAGTATCTCTTCTGGCGCTGTGAAAGCTGGTGCCCCAATCACAGCCATACATGGTGCACACATACACGTGAGAGCATACTACCTGGCCAACGCATTCATACTGCCGGGGCAAGGCACCAGCAGCTCTCCCCCACGTTAACTCACACTCCTTTTTTTGGGGGTGTTGGTGGGATTAAAATTAGAGTTTAGCAAGTGGAGCAATGCAGGAAAGAAGGCTGGATTATGTGAGAAAGTCACGTAAAGATGGATACCGTAGCCCACGTCTATTCTGGTTTAGATCCAGGAAGAAGTACTACCAATCCTCCAGCCCTCCATCNGAGCAATGCAGGAAAGACGGCTGGATTATGTGAGAAAGTCACGTAAAGATGGATACCGTAGCCCACGTCTATTCTGGTTTAGATCCAGGAAGAAGTACTACCAATCCTCCAGCCCTCCATCTCTGGTCTTATTCTCTACTTATTTAACAAAGACAAGACCTAAGAAAAACTGATACTTTTCTTATGTATCCTATTCAATTACCACCATAACTTATGCTTCTCAGCCTCAGTTCTTCAGCTAGAAGAAACAAAGTACATTAGAGGTATCTATCCTCAAAATAGCATCTCACAGCCAGATGTGGGGCTGACTACAAGATGGTAACGAACAGATTTGTATCAATTCTCTCCATACCCCCACAAACACCTTGGCAGGTACTGCAGCACCAAAAAGATTTCCACAAAACACTGAACCGAGGACAAGGCACATGTCCAACCTAGAAATGGGCTGCATTGATACCTAAAGAAACAGATTCTTTAAAAGGAAAAAGAAGTTATAAAGACATTAACAAGTTTAACTAGTTAAACTAGGATGATAGGTTAGGGTAGTTAATAAGAATAACATTTGAGACAATGTTGTAAGTAAAGATATCAAACTTAATTTGCACGAAAATAGGATGCAAAGATTTCAATACCAGAAATCAAATTTTTAAAGGATAAAACATATACTATTTTTTAATAAGAAAGCTGGTACTTAAATACTTTCCTAAATACTTGTAAGCACGTATGACTCATGGACTCATGACGCAGCTAACAGAATGAAATACAAAAATTTAGAGAGACTAGTGCCAGGTAATAACCCAAAATACGAACAACTGACTTGAAATCAAAGTGAGAAGACTCTTATGTTATTTACAAACACAAATACAAAGCTTTGTGCCACATATATACAAAGTTGCAAAAAGGCTAGGAAATAATGAGCTCTAAAATACAGCTGGAAAAAAAAAATCACATTTGTTTCATGGTTTTAGAACACAACCACAAACATGCTTATTTTCTCTGTATTTTGCCTGCTGTTTCCTATCCTCCTCCCATCCCTCTTCTGTTACCTAGAGCTTTGATACTGCAATTAATTCCCCACAGAACAGCCTGCAAGACCAGGGCCTAAGGCCCCAGCCCTATAAAGATTTATGCATATGAATGGTTTAGTATTAAGGGAAATACTTAACACCAGCATCTGCTCGATGCTGTCTGAAAAGTGATCACCTTCTACAACATACACAAAAAGTCTGTGTGCTAAAACAAACTTGTGATTGTTCTGTGATGAAAACAAATGCGCTTGATGGATCCAGTTTGCCATGCTTTTGATAGTGAGAGACTAAGAAAATTTGGTTGCATTTCCTTAAGGGTAAATTTACTTATCTGGACACACTGAGAATTACACCACAGATTCTGATATTCTGACATTCTTCAGCTTTAGTATACGATTTTCACAGTTTCTCAGCAGCGAAGCGCAATCTATCTTACTGGTTTTCAGTAGGCACTTACGCCTGACTACCTCAGGATGTTCTACTCTTGCTTCAAACCCACCAGCTTTCAAAGCCCGAGCACTTTCTCAGTTTGTCAGGTACAAACACACCTTATTGCTAACTGAGCTCTACAATCCCAGTTAAACTGTAGCAGTATTACTGATGCTGCTCTCCATACAAAAAGCATCAGCGCCTATTCAGAAGAACTTGTCATTCTCTAAAACAGCAGCAGTACTGTCTTGCATTTGCTGAGCAACAACAACTTCCACCACGTCTGTCCACGCGTGTTTGCCTTTGGTCACTTGGCAGGTGAACAAGAGCACATTCTATAGCATCTATACTGTAGAAACAAAATTACTTGAGAAAACTATTCCATTTATATTTGTTATATGACATATCTTATATGACTATTACTGTTTAAGAAAAAATATAATCTTTTCAAAGAACAGTCATGAGCAGCTTGTTAATTGTCTATGATCAAGACTTGGTGTAAGCTCAAACACGGAAAGCAATAGGTAGTTTTAAAACTATTTTCAGTAATGAAAAGGCACTAATCTTACAATGAAGTATGCAGTAAGCTAAGATGTGCTGGGAAACAAATGATCTTGAAACAAATGCTGGCTAAGCTAAACCAGTCTTTGAATCAAAAACTGCATTACTCAACATGATTGTTAACAGACGGATTACTGATTACTGGTTAGAAAATCAAAGGGAAGAAGTATAAAGCGAATTTAGTCTGCCATATTTCTACTTTAGTACAGAGCAATTTTTCACAAAACGGATCATTATACAAATTGGATGACAAAAAATAGTCTTATCTAATGTTCTGAGAACACCCTTATGGATCTTTGTAACACCTGCAAAAGTTCTCTGCACTTACACAATTGACTTTCTAAGCGTCATTTCAAGATAATCAATTCAAGAAAATCAATTTCAAGACAATCAATTCACCCTTCAAAACCCCTTAATGAAGGGCTGGAGGACTACGCTAAGCATATGTTGCTCACACCTAAGACCTGCAAGTCTGTAACATGTAGCAACTGTTTTATCAGCCTTGTAGGTAGTAAAATAAATTTGTTTGAGTTATACCTTCAACACACCCACCATATACAAGAAGATCCAGTCACTATTTCAAAAGCATGTTTTGGGTTTTTTCCCCTAAAAATATTACAGAGGTAATTAGAAATTCAAGAACTCCTAAGAGTACTCTGAGCAACCATCTCATACATATCACTTGATGTCCGTACCAAAATCGTACTCAAAATGATGAATAAACAAAAGTGTCAAATTATTCACTACAAATCCTCAAGAATCCTCAAGGCCGCACAAAAGCAAGGTGCTAGCTGAAGTTAGCAGAAAAAGGAACTGCTTCTACCAGCCAGTATGGAAATTCTGGCTTACTGATGAGTGGTGGTTACCCGTCATGGCACTCGAATGTGAAACAGGCCTCTTCGCTACCTTAACAGCAACCCACGTAGGGATTTTAGTCAGCAACAACAAACGCTAACTGGAGTTCCCCTATGCTTCCTTTTTTGAGGCTCACAAAAAAATTCCATACAGTAAAATGAATCGAATTTCCTTTTGAGGTAAGTCCATATAAAAATGCTATTTTAAAAACCAATTCTCATGCTGTTTACCCTGAGATTATCTGTGGAGGACCACTGACCTATTTAAGACAGTGGTCTCCCAGATACCTTTTGGTATCTTTATAATGATGTGTCACTGCTGCAGTTTGGTGCATGCATGAAAAATAAGGAAAAGTCTGCACAGAAATAGTCCTGTCAAAAATCTTTCAAAACAGAATCTGTAGTCAAATCTCCTCTCAGCTACCAGCAGCAATCTCACGAAGGCCCTTGCAGAGACCTGTCCTCAGCCACTGTTTTTAAACCACGGAAGCTCGGTCTCCCACACTTAGAATCTCTCCTTCAGACAAGGATCTTGTAAATGCCGATCATTCAGGACTGCTCTCACTTCTGGCGTTTTTGAGGACTGGGCTACACAGCCTCAAACTAAAACTAGACAGCCTCATTCATGAGCAACGTAATTCTTCATGTGGCTCCTGACTCCCAGGATATTTTACCATGTACAGAGCTGGTAAACCAGACATCTCAGAGGCCTTGCCCTGTGGTTTACTGCCCATCTTGGCATGCGGACCTTAGAAACATTTGCAGTGTAGAAGTCAATTCCTTGAGGTATATTATTTCAACAACAAATAATGGCGTGCTCTGGTAGTCTATCAACTTTTAAGACTACATGGTAAACGGACTATCATAGAGAAAGCACTGATGACTGATACAGTACTCCTGAATACAGCCTGTTCCTCTGGCTAGCACTTCAAGTGCTGCATAGCAAGGAGATGTTCTCAAATCCATTAAATCCTGTTTTGAGGTGCCTTTGGAGAAAAAAAAAAAATAACTGCTTCTTTGAACAAACAAGCCATTTATTGACTCTCTTTTGACCCAGCAGTAATAAAAGATAACTCTCCCTGTTCTGCAAGGCTGCATTTATATTTGGATCACTACTTTAATTTGACAGAATTTTAAAATCCTGCTTCTGTACCAGATCCTGAACCAATATAAAGTTCTACAATACTGCCACGTAGATTATACTAACATCTGTGATGTCGAACTGGTGCTAACAGCAGTGGGAATTAGAAAGCTATCCCATTGACACTGTTTATAGAACCTTGCCTATTAGGCTCTCGTATAGCATAAACGCAACATTTCACTTCTGAGCAGCCGGCATTACTTGGTTTGATTCTTATTTTAGCACTTGCTCCTCACTTTGCAGCTTTGAGGAGATTCCTCAGCTTTCCTGCTTCTGTTTTCCTGTCTATATGGAACATAATAACAGATAACATGCATGACTGAGCTACAAAAGGCATCTAGCATTTCTGGGTTTATAGCACTTCATGAGAAGCCCATATAAAAGCCAGTATTATTTCTCTCGTTGTCTCTTGCAACGTAGCTAACATACAATACACAGTGACTGCCATTAACAAAATACACGACTGCTGCAAAAGTATCACAAAACCTCCAAAAATGGACCACGACTTTGAGACAACACTGAAGCACTCAGTTTTAAATCCCAGTGATTCAATTAGACCCAACAAGCTACTCTGCTGAACAGAATAGGCTTAAGACAATGCCTGAGTGTTCTCCTCAGCCAGATCCCTTGTGAGCCTGAAAGCGACGCAGGCTCAACAAAGGCAAGGATTAATCATCGTTTTGGGGATACTGACTGTTCTCTAGGTGGAAAACCAACTTTGTTACAAATAATCCTTTTAAAATTAGTTATGGATTGCCCCCAGGAATAACAAAATCCTGTTCTCTGGTTTCTCCCACCCAAAGGGCACAGCACGTTTTCATTAGTGAAACCTGGTCTTTTCCCCTGATATACATTAATTTTTCCATCAAAAGAATTGATTCTCCTACAGTGGCAGACCAAATTATTGCCCTAACTTGCAAATTCTTTCCTACCTCCCCTCTGCAAAAATATTCCTTTGCCCTAGCTTATCGTATTTTAAACATGCACAATTTCACTATGCCAAAACTCTGTCTTTAAAAGCCTTGCCTTTTGAATTCTCGTCCAAGAAAACCAACAATATTATTTGCAGTCACTTGTGTTCAACACAAGCAGCAGGGCTTTGTTAGCGAGGGTGCTGCAGTGGTGATTTGTGCAGGACATGGTCACGAACTGCACTGTGCTGGTCACAGCTGGTTCCAGCCACCTCAGCAATGGACAAAATGGACCCATTGCACACCAAAACAGAACCAGAGGACCACATACCACCTCTGCAAAAACATACGCATAAACAAGGACAGCAAAAATTGAAAGGACAGACACTCAGTAGGAGATGCAAGAGAGATGCTGGAGCACCAGGGGGGCTGAAAAACTGAGGAGACACAGGAGATAATGCCAGTGCAGGAGAGACACCAAAGCAGGGGTAGAGAGAAACAAAAATGATGCCAGGGCAGGAGGATCAGCAGGACAGGAGAAATGCTGGGCAAACTAGCTGCCCCAAGCAGGGACAGAGAGAAGACTCAGGAGGAGGTACGACTCTAAAAAAACTGCAGCCGGCAGATGAACCCACGGTGAAATAACGGAGTAAGAAAAAAGGAGGAACAAAATGAAAGGAACACCAGCGCACTGCCCCAACCTCCTGTGCCACGCTCGCCTCACCAAATGTACTGAGCATAACTTGTGGCACGGGGACTGGAGACCAGAAAGGGGAAGGAGAAGTGTCCAGAGAGAAGCTGAGGTGTGTTTCTCCACGTGTTTGCTTGCTTTTATTTTCAACACCAGAATCAGTAATTAAAAGTTTGTTAATTGCCAGTATGTTAAATTGATTGAAACTCTCCTACCCAAAACTGGGCTTTCTGGCCCACAACACTCACTGTTTCAGACGGAGGAACAGCTTAACTGCCCCTACCGCTGTCTGACCCCTTGAACTCTGTGGTCTCAAATTTAATGACTAAAACCACTAAGCCCTCCCTTCCAGTGAGATCAACAGCAAAAGTTCTCTCATTTCTCAGTATAAACTAGTTGCCACTGTATCTTCAGAGAGCTGGCTCCTACATGCAGCTGGGATGCAAGGAATGTATGGAATTTCACTACTGGGAAACACGGGAAGCCATGAGGCATGGCAGGACCGCACACTGTGCTTGCCCGACTATCTGGATTTCTATGTTCGTACCCTCATGTGAACTAAGCGCTATTAAAAAAAAAAAGTGTCTAGCAAACAAGCAGTGCCTGAGCTGGCATGTCCTTGGTTATTTTTGTTTCTGTCAGTATCAATGCTGCACACCAGAACTGCAATTTGAAACCTAATATTAAGAATAAATTTAGAAAGAGAAAGTACAGAACAAGCAACACCATAAATTTGCCAATAAAAACACAATTCCTTTACAGTTGTTTTGTCTTAAAAAGGTGATAAAGTGTTTATAAGATACTCACAAACGACTGGATTTTTTTTGTACAAGCAGGAGTAGTCAAATCCCAAGGCTAAGATTTCCTTGTCATAGCTGTGAAACAAAGTAGAAGAAACTCTTCTCCAAAGACCTCTAATTCAAATAATCAAGGCAGACAAGAGGAATGTTCTTATCCTCATTTTACAGATTAACACAGAAGAGATCAAATTACTTCCCCAAGGTCACCTTATGCGTCTCTAACACAGAATTGCTCTATGGTTTATTGCTTTAACTACATGAGTATTTTTTTAACATCATCTACTATGCATATTTATAAAATGTGTTTTCTATGGTTTGTGCAAGGTAGCACATCGACTTCATCAGAGCAAAACCCCAAATGCCCAGCCCCAAAAGCAAACTGACAAGCAGAACTGAATTTAAAACTAAGTAAACCGAAGCAAAAAGAAAATAAAACTCCCCATTCCTCCCCCAGCCAACGTGTGATTGTATAATCTTGTCATGTGCTCCAAAAGCAACGAACTTGGAGACTTTCCCAGGTCACCTGGGGTTAAAAGTTCCAAAGTCATGAGCTCAGATCAAGACTATGTTTCATTAACAACCATGACATTGAGACAGTGTCAGGACCCAAATCCTATTATTCAACATTTTCTCGATTCACACTGGTAATAAATCTTAATACTGCAAATACACAGAGCACTGCAGAGACAGTCTTCTAGATAAAGAGCACCTTTAAATTAACACACAGGTAACATTTTGCATGCTCTTCAGGGATAATCCCATTTAAAGCAGTTCCATTTACATTAAAAGAAAAAGTTAAGACTAAAAGCTGCTTTGGAGACCCACTGCTCTTGGGATATGTGAATGGGAGAGAAGACTGGAGCTACTGCAAGCATAAAAACAGTCCTCTTGGTCATAACCTTAAGGGGTATCGGTATCACGCTTCATTAGAAGTATGAAGAAAAAACAACAGAGAACTAGGTCTCTCTACAAGACTGAACTAGACCATAGGCCAAATAATACAGGAAATGTTAACATTTTGGTGAACTACATTTTCCGTGTTGCTAACATGGAAAGCCAGCACCAACTAAATACCCCTGGAGACAGTCGCAAGAACAAGGAAACACGATCTACCTTACTGCAACTTGGTACCCAGTAGGTGCCAGCACCTACCCTTTAACAGAATCAGTATATGAAGAACAGAAATCATAAATCCTCTGTACCCGCTTCCTTAACCCCCAAAAATTCTCATCCCTCCCTCTTTTCTCCTCTTATCTTTCCAAGCATGGGGAAGTTTGGCATTAATAGATACCAATCCACTTTCATAGGTTTGCCCATGCTTGATCCACTCCAAGATGTCATCAGGTACAAAGCTGATTCCCAGTGTGCTTTCACAGACTAGCAGGTGAATGCTAGGATGGTCATCTTATCAGCTGCTCAAGAAACCAAGAATCAGGGCTAAATCCTCAACTTCTGTGAACTAACTGAGGTAAAAATGAAGGTACAACACTTATCCAGCAACGAGGCTAGCAGGCTCGGAATTCACACACCGACCTCAACACAGAAGCACTAAGAAAGCAGATTATTCAATATAGGTTCTAAATTGCAGAAGATAATTAATAACAAGACATGCATATGCATATGCAAACTTCCTTTCTGTTAAAGGCTATAAAGAGAGGAAGTTGCCCTTGGATGCAAAACAGTGACAATAATTTAGCTGAGTAACTAGATAATAAGGGCTCATAATTGGAAATAGATAAGTACACAGTCAGAGACATGAAAATCTGGTATGAGTCAGACATAATTTAGGAAGCGCCATTTGGTGTCAGCAGAAAACACCCTGGCCTCAGGATTTTTTTGTGTGTATGAACTGACCAGGCAGACACTGAAATCATTCCACAATATGAGCATAATGAAGCATGCTAATTTGCTAAAAACTGTTACTAACCGTTTTGCACTTCAGTGAATTGGAATTGCATTTTTCTAGTTGAAACCAGCCCCTCCAGTGCCTAGTTAACATGTTTATGAACTGACACTGGACTGAATGCGTTTGCAGCTTGTTCAAACAGCCAGTCAGGCAGTGGCTGGAAGGGAGGGCACCAGCCGTACTACACGGGCCTGCATTTGGCCAGTGTATTGCTCCAGAGAGTGTTCTTTACAGCAGCTTCAAACTGGCAATAACTCCTGACCTTCTGACTCAAGTGTGTGGGGGGGAGGGAAGAAGAAATGATAAAAAACCCCACTTAGTTGGACAAATTATCTAAAAGTAATAAGGTAGAAAAGTAAAAAACTAAACAGATACTATCCTTTCTCACTCTGCACCCATGAGATATGAAATACCAGAATTGTACAACAAAATTAAATATGGCATTTAGTTATCTTTGTGTGAGCAGAAAAAATTTATATCCAACATCAATATTAATAGCCATTGTAAATAACGCATTACGCTTGGTGGGAACGGGCAAAGGAAGCAATTTAAACACAAGCCTTCTGCACATTTTCAACCTTTGTCAACTTTTCCCACTATTCTAGGAGATTCTCTCCCTCGCATTTTTTATAAAAATGACTGGCTTGTTTTAGTTTCCTTACAGGTATATGACACCTTTCATGGTGTAAGATGCTAAAATGGCATCAAAGAGTACTTCTAATGTACAGTCCCATGTAACACAGGGAGCCCAACCAACTAAGCACCAGCTGGGCAGGGAGCAGAAACATCAAAGATCAAGACTGCATGCACTGCTAAAAAGGCTACACATTTTTTATGTACACTTCAAGAAAATCAGCAGCCCAATTTCAAAACATATCTCAGAAAACAAGCAACAATTATGATAAGCTGAATGGTAACACACTTACTTTTCTCAGAAGACGAGTAGTATAGTTGATTCAAATGATTCTGAAACTTGGAATTTCAAGGATTTGGGGTGAAACTGATACTTCAATCATCCCTGGTATGGCTTAGCAGGTCAACAGTTCACCACTGACATGATAAAAATGATCCTGTAAATCTGAAGTAATGGATCCCAAATCTGCTGAGTAGCAAATACTATTTATGCTGGGCCAGTGCTTTTCATCAACAAAAATTATCAGTAGACTGTATAATGGTTATGACTACAACTCCTTTGATACATCTGACACACTACAGCAGGCTATCGAGGCATTTGTCTTGCTCTCTTCAATCTAAACATCTATGAAGCTAAATTACCTCAATTTATTTTTACAGCATTAAAAAAAAAACCTTAATGTAGGTGTTCAGAGTTGAAAAACTGCTCATGCTTGCTCAGCATTACTACTTCTTGTTTCTTCCCTAGTTCGAATTTATTCTACATTATCAAAAGATAAAAAAGACAGAGCCCCCAGAAAAGCAAAGAACACAGATCCTCCTCTCCACGAAACAGACAAAGTCTGAATCTACCTGTGATACTGTAATGTCCCAAAACCATACACAACCCACTACTCAAGTACAACTCAGAATGTATTTCACATCTTCATAATGCAATAAATGATACAGACCGCTATTACTGCAAGGGAAGACTCCACAACTATTTCTAAATTCTTTGACTAGTACGTGGTTCAGTAAGAGGCTTAAAATGTTATTTATAGGTAATTGAAACTGATAATCTAATTTATTGCTGCAAAATTCAAACATTATGCAAAATTCATATGATCAATTTTTTGCATTAGAAGGTAAAACATGACCCTCTCAAGAAAAGATTTGCTGAATATATCAATGTTTATCTTAAAAATTTTAAGCTAACTGCTTCAGTGGTCAAAGCTCTCTGAACTGTAGGAAATACAGGTAAAAAACAGTCAACCGTAAACTTGGGTTAAACCACATAAAAAACCCAACTCTGTATACACAAAGAAGGAACTCAGCTGTGCAAACACTCTGAATCAGGTCTGTTCCAAATTCTACCCTTATTAAAACAGGTACAAAGATAATCATGCAATCCACTGCAGGTTTTGGCACATCACTTTACAGCAAGGAAAACAGCAGCTGTCAATCAAAGCACACTTCATTTCAAATTTGAAGGTTTAAACCTCAGGTGATTATGGCTGGCACATTAGGTGGTTTCAGCTCCAGTCTATCAATAAACATAATTACCTTTTTCTTTCACCATGGCAAACAAATTTTCTTCGTAGTGGAAGCAGCAAGAATTAGCTGAAGTAATTTAAACAGAATCTCTTTTCCAGCAGTGTTTGGCTAAAGTGAATTAAAAAAAAAAGCAGCTTATTCCAGATAATTATCTTCCTCAGTTAGACTTCCCCAAGGTCTGATCCAGTCAGATTGATCGTCACTGTCTCTTCTTCTTGTGCCTCTTTTCTTTTTCCACTGTGGTCTTTTCCTATGGCTAATGGCAGCTCATACTGTGCTTGCGGACTCTGCCCCTTGTGCTGAAACAACCAGCTACAGCTGCTGCTGTGGAACAAATGCTGAATTCCACCGTCCCTAATTTCCAGCCACTGACACCACCTTGCATTCCTCTGCCCTCGCAGAACTCAGCTGGCAATGTAATTTGCTCCTGAATGACTGGCAAAAGACTGCAAGTGAGAAGATGTGACACAGAACAGGAGACCTGTTCAAACACAAAGAAAGCTGAAGTGGTATTTATGAGTTTCCTATTATTTTATTTACTCAAACTGAGCCAGGATCAAGAGGGGAAATACAAGATGAATGTGGGCAAGCACTGAGGCAGACTGTGGCACAGCGGCTTTTCTATGGTGAGCACTGTTTATCTACTCCTGGTTTTACTTGTTGTTACCAAATGCCAGTTACTGGACCACAAAACATGCTGATGAACAGTCTCTCAATGCCTTCTGACTGCAGTAACATAGAATCCGTGCAAGCTGTGAATACCAACTCTATTCACTACCTTGAAATAACAATAAAAATAATAAAAATGAGAACTGTCACCACTCAGTGAGTGCCTGGGTTTAGAAGGACAGCCAACAAGTACCACCGACAAAATTTTTGATGTGAGTCAAGGTCAGCACTGTATTCTGAAATACCAAATAACTGTAAACTACAACTTCTCTTACGTTATTCCTTTTGTGATGACAGCCATAAGTACTCATGGAACTGAGAAGAGTGTAGCATAGAGAAACAGCAGCACTTACACATGAATTTCACCCCCAAACACACCCCAGCAAGACAAAGCACCAGTACTGAACCTGGGCATCAAACTGACCTTCCCATTTACAGTTTTCCAGGCACTGAACTCTACCGAGAAAGCAGCAGTCAGTAAGCTGATGTTAAGAAACAAACAAACCAACCCTTTACAACATTGCCAAGTCTCACCATCTTATAGGAAGATTGACTATTTCTGTTTTCTATTAAAAGATACACGTCAGAGTCAGGTGAGAAAGAAAGGGGTTTTTTTAATAATCATACTTTTATTCACAGTTATGAAAAAACCCTTGGAAGTATGATTAATCAAACCCCTGAATGCCCACTAAAAACCACTTAACATATATTATTTTTAACACATATATAGTGCCAGTATGAAGATTTTGGGGAACGTCTATCACTACATGCCTATCATATCACTATATGCCACTTTTTACTTACTTATAAATTACTTCATTCCTCGTTTTAGTTAGCTACCAGTGACCTCACCAATACAAACCTACCCCATTACACCTTTGCTTGAACAGTAAATTTTCATATTTGTGGTTTAGCGGTGGAGAAAACGACAAACGGAAATGAATTGACTTGCCAAATACAGAGGTGACCTCAGTAGTAGAGAACCGGGTCAAATATAAAGATATTCTAGGCTAGATTATGGGCAGATTCATTGGACTATAGCTTCAACTTGACCACATCTCAGGGCAAAATATGCTTTAGGTTACATGATAGAGGTGCAATTACATTTATACTACTCCC
>VZSC01001971.1:186291-209798 GCA_013398225.1 Steatornis caripensis
AGCCACAATAAGCTCTTTGCAGTCAGAGCCGCCTGCCCTCGTCAGTATTACGGAGTTACAGAGCAAGTGAGATCTCTGCTGCGATTCCCCTTAACAATCTTGACTCTATTGCTATTGCCTATGTATAGAGCCACAGAGGAAAACACAAATTTTTCATTGGTTCTTTCTACTTAAAAGTCGATTTAGCTCATCTTTCTTGCTAGATTCTAGTAACAGTAGAAACTGCAATTTTGGTCTTGTTTATGGGATAACAGGTAACAAATAATTTAGTCAGAAAGGGAGCAGTGAACCCTGCACAAGTGAATTCAGTTGCTCTAAACCATGCTATATTCATGCAGATTAATGCTAAATGACTGATGTACTACTAACCAAACTAGCTTGGATTGATCTTGAACACTGGCAACAACTTGTCCCACAGCAAATGGAAATCTGAAACAGGAAGCCAAGGGTTAAGAAGACATTAAATGTTCAAATATTTTAAGTAAAAATGTGGCAGTGATTTAATTGGAGTAGAGATACTGCAAACGGGCAGAGGATGAAGAACTTGTCCTAATTGATTACTACCACTTTTTAAAATTTAATTAAAAACCAAAAAATCAAGCTAACTTTGCATATTTACAGAAGTAAAGATTATTAGGTCCTAACACAGACAGGAGTTTCAGTTACACTTCGTACTCAAACACAAAACCATTACTCAGTATTTTTCACAAGTATATTTGTCTGTGCTTCTCAAGACAATGAAGAACATATCTCCATTTGACAACCCCTTATTCATTTGAAGATTGACTAAAACCCTCACTTATCTCTGCTCTTCTAGACTGAGAAAACCTAATACTATCAATCTTTTCTCATAAGTCTTTTTTCCTAATACTATTCACACTGCCTTATACTAGTTTCCCTCCAATTTATCAGTATCTTTCTCAAAATGCAATGTCCAAACCTAGAGACAGTTTCCAGCAGAGTCCTCTTCAGTAACAAGAACAGAGAGAAATTATCTACCTTGCTGTATGTATCTCCTGCTAACACTTCCCAGAAAATAAGTGTCTTTTTTTTCCAGCAGTGTTATACAGTTGATCTATGCTTATATTGTGATAAGTATCATTACCCTCCATGTACTTTTCTGGAGTAGTGTTCACTATTTTCCATCACTTTACACTTCTAGTCACTGAAATTCAACTGCATGATTTCAAACCACGTAGCTGATTTATCAGGACTATTCTGAATTCAGACACTGTCCTGCAGAAGAATGACATAACACTCCTAAGTCTGGATCACCACAAACTTTAAAAGCATGCTCCCTATTCAATCATGTCAGTCAGCATTATTAAAAAAATATAATAATTATAGGAACTGAGGCCAGGAGAGATCGCTCTGTTGAAGGAATCCATCTGAAAAGCTATCAAAAAGAAGAACCACCTTACCTGAAATACACAAGCAGCCTGTTCAGCACCTCTCAGCATCTAAAGAGTACCACCACAATGGCAACAGAATGGATTTTTCTCTCTCATATCACCACTTGCCACATTTAAGATTGCTTAGCTTTGGACACGTGACAAGTTCACACAGCACCATTAAAATCCTATGGCTGTAGGTCTCATCAAGCAGACATTCTGTGGGGAGGTACGACGAACATCGTTAGCAGGTAAGACCAAAGATTAAAATAGGAATTCTTTTTTTCCCCCTCTGTGCCTTCCTTCTTTCTGTCCAGGTAACAACAGGGACTGGTGTTAAAGAAACTGCAGTCTTCAGGGTGATCCTAGGCACTCCTTTGTGCTAAGAATGGAAAATGGCAATGGGGCACAGAACAGTGCCTGTTCATTTCCCTAGCCGGGGGCTTTAGTTTTCTTGCCATGACACAGCAAGAAAACCCTACTGACACAAGCAAGCTGATGTGTGGGAACTTAGATGTAAAACAGTGGGCAAAGATTCAAATGTTTATGCTGCAGCTAGTACTTTATAATTGGTCCTTTTATTTCAATTCTGTAAAGTCCATTCCTCTCAAGAACACCCTGCCTCTGTGTCTTCCCTCACATCATCACCTTGATCTCTTGGAACCCTCCTCCCTGCAAACATAGACACAGAAAAATCAGACATTCTTTTCCCCAGACACCTATTTGTCATAGAATAGTCTAGACTAGACTATATCGTTTCAAAGGAACCTGCGATGATCACCTAGTCCAATGGCCTGACCAATTCAGGGCTCACCAAGTTAAAGCACACTGTTACGGGCATTGCCCAAACGCCTCTTAAACATTGTCAGGCTTGATGCATCAGCAACCTCTCTAGGAAGTGTTCGACCACCCTCTCGGTAAAGAAATGCTTCCTAATGTCCAGTCTAAATCTCCCCTGGTGCAGCTCTGGTCCCACACGTCCTATCACTGGATCCCAGGGAGAAGAGATCAGCATCTCCCTCTCCACTTCCCCTCCTCAGAAAGCTGTAGAGAGCAACAGAATAATAGAATCACTTAGGATGGTAAAGACCTTTAAGATCAAGTCCAACCATTAACCTAGCACTGCCAAGCCCACCACTAAATCATGTCTCTGAGCACCACATCTACACATATTTTAAATATCTCCAGAGACAGTGACTTGACCACTTCCCTGGGCAGCCTGTTCCAACGCTTGATAATCCTTTCGGTGAAGACATTTTTCCTAGTATCCAGCTAAACCTCCCCTGGCACAACTTGAGGACATTTCCTCTTGTCCTATCACCTGTTACTTGGGAGAATAGACTGACCCCCACCTCGCTACAACCTCTTTTCAGAAAATATTTAGTGAGCCTCCAAATGCCTTGAACAGGGTAATTTCTAATCTCTGTTTGTAAAGCCAAATACAGACAGCAAACTGTCTTTCAGCAGGGTATATAAAATGCTAAATCTTGTCGTACTTGAGGCACCATAACCCCAAAGCAGGCACATGGCCTGAGAGACAGACTCACACGTTTCACATCTTAAAGTCACATTCAGCTTTTACAACCAGGCCATTTTCAATAACCATTCCACCTTTTTTGTTCTAAGTAGGTAAGATTCTGATTCCAACTGTTGTAATTTAAGTATAGCTGAGATAGCAGACACCTTGCGACCTTTCAGCTAGCATTATTCGTGGCACTGGAAAGCAGGACCACAACACCCATCCTATTGAATAGTAGCACCCAAATCATATCTACTGCAACGTAATGCTAATCAGAACCTGTCCCACTATCTTGGTCCTCCCAGCACTGATAGCTCTATGAAGGAATAAATCAGTGTTCAATACTAATTAAAAACACAAACCACATTTTAGGAACTACTGGGAGCATTGTTATGACTGTACGTAGACTCACATTATGCTACATGCTGAATACATTTCTATTCCCCAATTTTTCAGAGGTTCTAGTAGAATCACAAAAATAAAGGTAAAAGGATAATCAAAAGCATGGACCGGCTCCTGCACAAAGCGCATCTAAATAAATTATGACTGCTTATCCCAGGAAAGGAAGTACCTGGATAAAAGATACAACAGAATTCAAATAAACTCACAAGTGACAAGAAGAAAGTGAACACAGGAAGACTACATCACCTCTTCCAATTCAAAAATGAGGCAGCTTCAAATGAAACCACTTGATGATAGGTTTGNTAGACTGACCCCCACCTCGCTACAACCTCTTTTCAGAAAATATTTAGTGAGCCTCCAAATGCCTTGAACAGGGTAATTTCTAATCTCTGTTTGTAAAGCCAAATACAGACAGCAAACTGTCTTTCAGCAGGGTATATAAAATGCTAAATCTTGTCGTACTTGAGGCACCATAACCCCAAAGCAGGCACATGGCCTGAGAGACAGACTCACACGTTTCACATCTTAAAGTCACATTCAGCTTTTACAACCAGGCCATTTTCAATAACCATTCCACCTTTTTTGTTCTAAGTAGGTAAGATTCTGATTCCAACTGTTGTAATTTAAGTATAGCTGAGATAGCAGACACCTTGCGACCTTTCAGCTAGCATTATTCGTGGCACTGGAAAGCAGGACCACAACACCCATCCTATTGAATAGTAGCACCCAAATCATATCTACTGCAACGTAATGCTAATCAGAACCTGTCCCACTATCTTGGTCCTCCCAGCACTGATAGCTCTATGAAGGAATAAATCAGTGTTCAATACTAATTAAAAACACAAACCACATTTTAGGAACTACTGGGAGCATTGTTATGACTGTACGTAGACTCACATTATGCTACATGCTGAATACATTTCTATTCCCCAATTTTTCAGAGGTTCTAGTAGAATCACAAAAATAAAGGTAAAAGGATAATCAAAAGCATGGACCGGCTCCTGCACAAAGCGCATCTAAATAAATTATGACTGCTTATCCCAGGAAAGGAAGTACCTGGATAAAAGATACAACAGAATTCAAATAAACTCACAAGTGACAAGAAGAAAGTGAACACAGGAAGACTACATCACCTCTTCCAATTCAAAAATGAGGCAGCTTCAAATGAAACCACTTGATGATAGGTTTGAAAGAAACAAAAGTGAATATAGTTTCATAAAAGCCATAGGAAAGCTCTGGAACACACTACCACAGGATGCTGTGCTTTCAAAAGATATTTTTCTAGCTTGAGTTCTCCTGCAGATTAAGGCCCCTTTTGTCCCAGGACGGCCACATAGAGAGCGCTGCACCACCTATATCCATCAACTGCTTTTTACTATTCAGATTCTAATTTGGCTTTTTATTCTTCTTTCCCTCTTCTCTGTCAGTGATAAAATATTTCTCCACACCTGAGTGCACCTGCTGCCATAAAGCATCTTGCTGCTACACAAACAATAAGCTAACCGTAAAGCAGGTTGGTCTATTCACCAACCAAAACCCAAGATCCGATGCCAGTCTTCGCTTACTCAGATCCTCAGGAGTGTCAAATAACCACTTGCATAAGTAGTGGTCATGTGGACTCAAGTAGGGCAGTTGCTTCATCAGGCTCTGCTTAGGAATGAGACACAAGACATCTGCAATATCCACATCCTCAGTAATTGACATCCTTTTCACTGAATTTTGGAATTTCACCTTTTCCAGCGCCAATTCTTCAGTTTTACTTGATCCACACAGCTTCCCAAAGCTGTTTAAGATGGGGAAAGATGGCATTTCTACTTGGAAGAAGCTAGGGAAAGCAACCTGTAGCGCATGTAGTCAGTCTACCACTCACAGCACACTGCCCTTACCAGTCCTTCTCTTTGTCTCTTATCCAGCAAAGGAGATTAAGGAAGATGTATTTTTAGTTATTATCTTCAAGAGTTTACGACAGTATGCTTGATCAGGTGATTGCCATCTAAAACTATCGTAATCAGTTGCAACTCATCCCTGGGAATGCAAAAATCGGAAGCAAAACCATAAAAAGTATCTGAAAATCAGATTAATATTCAGGACAAGAGAAAGAACATAACTGAGGTATATAAGAGGATTAGTTTAAAATCAAAAAACGCTGTGTCAAAAATCTTATTATGGAAGAATCATCATCATAAGCTACAAATTCACATCTGTGCATTTAATCCACCATGCCCCTGTTCCATGCCAGGTCTGTACATGTGCTATGGCGAAAAGGTTATCGTAAAGGCAGAGCATGTTGGTCCTCCTTTTTGAGGAATGTACAAAGGCTGGCTAGCACTACCTCATAAGCAGATTGCTTTGCAGAAATCCTTTCTGCAGCTTTCACTGCCTATTCCAAACAAAAGCACTTAAGCTTTCCCCTAACTATTGAGGACTGATTCGTTTGTGCTCTTCCTCTCCACTTTCCTGTGTAGCTGACGGGAGAAGTTTTGCAGATGCTGTGCCAACCCTTCTTGCTTTACTTACAAGAAGTATTTACATTAACCCAATTCCAGGGACTTGCTAATCTAATCATCTAATGAATATTTCTCCCTGGGTAAAGGCAGAGTTAATCATCGACGGGGCAATGGAAAGTCACAGGAAATTCCAAAGCAAAAGACTAAAAAAACCCGAACAACCTAAACCAACATTCATCATCTGTAAGAGAAAGTTACAGGTAGATCCCAGACCAGGACCTGCTCAGAAACAACTTCAGACTCTTTACTGAGCCAAACTCCCAGAGGCAACTGTGCAGACAGTATTTGGCCCAGACTTTCAATTCCCCTTAACGTACAGGAGTTAGCTATAGCTGCGAAATGACCTGGTGTGAAAAACACACTGCTTCCAGTAAGGCTTTTGCTAAATTAGAAAGTGAACCACCCCTCCCCCCCCAACAGGCTTACTAAGCACAGTGAGAAACTGTCATTTAATTCTTCCCTCAAAATCCAGAGTTCAAGTACCATCTAAAATTGGGGACAGGCTTTGAAGAAAAGACTGCTTTATTTACTATTTTCAGGGGAAAATATAATCTCACAAAACCAGATTTCGATCATCTATTATTACACACTTATGAGGTCAATTGGTTTTTATTTTTCAAGGAGTACGACTTCTATGGTATCCTGAAAACAAGCCCGAAGACACAGTTCCCCTTAAACAGCCATTCTGCTGGGGTTTACAATCAATCATGGACACGGTAGGGCAAAGGCAGAATAAATCTGCACCACTGTACTAATTTTAGTGGGGTGATGCTAATGTGTATTTGAGGAACAGCTGGCTCAATAAACATAGCAATTCAAGTTCTGCCTTAGAGTACCTTCTGTCAGAGCAGAGATCTTGGCAAATGCCATTTTAAGTATTCCCCCTAGGAAATGAAGCTTTGCAGCAATTTTTCAATCTCTCCCAGATTTCACAACCTACTGACCTGCACACCACAGCCATTCAGTGGAAAAGACAGATCTTCTGAAAATCCAAACGCTTCTTACCACTTCAGCTGAAGGTGGATCACCATTCTGTGCTTAAAGCAGAGGGATGACTCGTAGGAGATGGCTGGATGCTCTCTAACACAAGTATCTCTCAGCTTAGGGTAAGAGTAGCATTTGCGGCTGGATAATCGGTGAAGGATGTTGACATCTGACAACAGCAGTGCCAACTACCGAGCCTCACCAACACATCAAGGTGGACTTTGCCCTTTAAAGGGAGGCGAGGCAAAAATCACAGGTTGTCCTGACATTAACTCTGCTGCAGAAGTTAACCCTCAGAAAGCAGAAAGGTGAGTCCTGCAGTAACTTTTTAAATGTTGCAATGTTTGCTACAGCTTGCCCGCCTAAATCCTAGAAGAAAAGCTTGTCCTTCCTAGGAGTTTGAAGGTACTCATTTAGGACTGCCTCCCAGTTTTCTGTTGTAGACATGCTGATTCCAACCCTCCAGCTATATTCACCTAGACAGTCATTACACTGCCTATCGCAATAAGTACTAAACTAGTATGATCTGTTTGTAGCATAGTCAGAAGAAACTGCAGTCTTCTCCCACATAATCAAACATCATATAAGCTGTATAAAGCCTCTTGATTCCTTTAACTTGCAGTTTGCCCAGAAGAGTTACAACTGATACCGATGAAGGGGCAGAGCCAAAGCACAAGAGGCTGAGTCCACTTTCACCCACGCAGTGATCTGTTCCTGCACTCAGCAGCCATGACTTCTGCAGGTAGAGCAACTCCAGTGTCAGCTTGGGAGGCAGCAGAGATCAGTGCCCTTTTTCCACTACAGAAGCAGTCAGCCTGTGATTGCTGTAGAAGTGTCCAATGTTATTTCAAATGGTGAAGTGCAATCCAGTCTCCTTCTGCCACTGAGACACATGGGATTGGTGCCGGACCATGTGAACAGCTAGCATTAGACCAGCATTTTGTGACCCTAACACGTCACTGTAGAAGCATCCTGCTTAACTAAAAATAAGGTCCTCCTTCCTCTGAGAGAGACTACTAGAATGATGCCCCCTTCCAGCCCTGGCTATGGCCATCACTGTCCGATAACTACAGTCTCAAAGACCATACACTAGCGGCTACTTATAACATGAAACAGTACAATTTTTTTTGGTAGTGTTTTTTAAGTACAGGGTATGTCTTAAAGAGTCTCCATCCTGTTAATATGCAATATAAGAGGACAAGAAGTAGAAGCGAGCAAAACAAGACCACGAAGCATCACCGTGGCTTTTCAAGTCAGACGAAGGGCTGTTTGGAGCAGTTGGCTCCGAGGGTCAGATGCCTGTGTCCAAGGTAAAGGACAAGGCCTGAGACAGCCTTGTACAACCCTGTTACCAAGCATAGGGGTTTTGCCTAGCCAGAATCAAAAAGACAGTGGCGATCTCCTACCACTTAAGTCAAGCACTCAATTAAGTGGAAAAGATTGATTTCTAATATTCTTGCTGAAGAGAAAAGAAAAAGGCAGAACACACAAAGGCACAACCCTCTCCTTATGTTTCTTGAAACATTCTCAGGAATCCAGGGCACCCAACCCAGAAGCAGAGCTGAGGAAATTTCCTCAGTATCTGCCAAGTAGCAAAATATTTTTAAATCACCGCCAATTCAAAGCCGTGCCTAATCCGAGTATTCAGCGCTGGGGGCTCGAGCTTTCACAGAGCACACTTTGAGATACAGGCACTTCCAGACTGACAGTTTTCACAAGGGACTGGAAATGAGACAGGGGTTAGGCAGACTAGCTACTTTAAATATTTTATCTCATTACCAACTTTGTAAGTATTTTATTTATAAATATTTTCAGCTGTCTCAGGACCATTTCCTATTCATCTTTCATATACAGCCAGGAATAGAGGCTTCTGTAGTAATGCTACTAGAGCAGAAGTAACAAAAAAATTTGACTGCAATCCATAAATAAATTGCACAACAGAATAGCAGGCAACGAATAATGGCAAAAATGATACACGAAGGGCTAAAATCATAGTAGAAGAAATATCCCTCCATCATCCCAAGCAACACTGAGGATTATGCTGGCCCTTGAGCTAAATAAAAGGCAGAAATGCGTAGAGCACTAATGCTGTGTTTAATTGCTTGTGCCATCAGAACTAAACTTCCTGCAAATGCATTTCAGTGTGACTTCACTCTTGTATTGAAAGCAACAAAAACCCCAACCAAAACACCAAGAAACTGAAGTCAGTCATAACAGTTCAGCAAAACATAGCTGCAAACAAAAATCAAAATAAAAACACAGAAAACAAGGTAAAACAAATCAAATTTTCGTTTTCCCTTATACCACTTCAGAGGATAACACATTTATCGCACAGGTAGATAGCCCCAAATAATGTTTTATGCATCTGTCCAAGACAACAGGATTATCTTCTTCTCCCATGTAAGAATTCTCAAAGATGCTGAGAGAAGGCGGGGAGGGGGGGGGAAGGCCTTCACGCTTCACGTAAATGAAGAATAGGCAA
Source organism: Steatornis caripensis (assembly GCA_013398225.1). Lineage (NCBI taxonomy): Eukaryota > Metazoa > Chordata > Aves > Caprimulgiformes > Steatornithidae > Steatornis > Steatornis caripensis. Next base: position 195,577 of record VZSC01001971.1, read on the forward strand.
GCACTATGTCTATTTATACCAAGAAATAATATTTATCGAAGCAATAAAATAACTGAAACAGGGAAAGAGAGAGAGAAAAAAATACATTCTAACATTCAAATTCACACACACACACAAAAAAGAAACAAAAGATTTCTAATTGTGGTAAAACTACTCCATATATGCAGCTTTTTGACTGTTGACAGGCACATTTTACTTACTCAAGACCGCAGGCCGATGTACAAAACACTCAGCTATTTACTGCAAACTTGAGGAAACACTTCATCCACATAACGGAGACCAAAAAATCCACATGCAAATCTTTAATTTCTTTACCTAAATGTCCAAAACAGGCAGCCATCTTCTGCGCATACTGACACAAGCCATTCTCACTGTAGGGTTCCTCACCAAGGACCCGTTCACTCATGGCTTCAGAAGGAGCTGCCTTTCTCCGCAAAGGCAACCGCCTACTGCTTGCTTGAGACCGGTAAGACAACAGAGCTTCCTCTTCCAATATATCTCCATTAATAATTCAGGTACTAAATAAAATTCGCTGAGCTTTAAAAAAACAGTAGTGCAAAGCTACTTTGTGGCTTTTGAAGTAATCATGTTTTAGTGCTTAAAAAGTATCTCAGCTTATTCCAATAGTTCACACAAAATATTTTCCAATTGCAACAAAATGTATCGTCTTGCTGCACAAGGGCAAATATTTTTATGCTCAGATCACAGTCACCCACCTCAAACCCAGAAACAGAACTACCACCAGTAATGAAATGTAGTAATGAAATGTACACTCCAGCACGCAGACATGTCCACTGCTATAAGAGCACCACTAGTTCATCACACGTTTCCATGCACCACTTCTCAATGCTATCTATCTTCAGGGGACTTAAAACAAAAAAGAGCCCAGGTACTAACACCATCATATTTTCTGGTACTTTCTAGCACATGTGTTTCAGAAGAACCAAGGCACAACAGCCAGAAGCAACAGGAAGGGGGTATTTTCTCAGCTCACTCACTGGAGCATGAAGCCCATCTAATCTTGTTTTCTTGGCTGAGAAGAAAACACACGAGAACTGATTCAGCAGTGTTGCTCCAGGCCACCTGCAATGGCCACATGTCTCTGGTTTACTCTTCAGAAAAAAAGGCAGAGCGCTATCAGCCTACCTAGGGGACAAAGAGCCTAAGAAAATCCACTACAAATCACACCATCAATGACACCTTCTTAGCTAAATACTTGCAGAATGGCCTCGGCTATACTCTCTTGACTCAGGTGACCATTACCAGTGAAGAACAGGTGTTCCTCAGAAACAATTATGCTGCTTGTCCACCACACTTGGTTTTTCTGCATTGACTTAATGCTTGCTGCTTCCTCACTAAGATCATATCCACTCAAAATATTTAGTAGAGATCACACAGTGACAAAAAAAAAAGAGTGGCTAACTCAGGATTAAGTGATATCAAAGGTAAAATGACTTGTGTTATAACTCAGCTGAGCAACCCAAGCATGGGTCTCCCACACAGGCTTGTTATCCAGCTGCCATCAACATTTTTTCTTCACTGCTATTGTAACTGACATTTAACTAATCCAAACAACCCCTTTTTGTATCACACAGATGCAAAACCCAGTACTGAAGAGCTGTTACAGAGTCTGTCAAGTCCATAAAGTCTGTAAATACCGATATGAAAGGACAGTAGCAAGTTCAATTCTGGACAGGATGAAGCTACGTTTGTATCATCTTACTCTGCATCAAACATTAACTCTTTGAAAACCCATCCGGGGATCTCCTGAGGCAGTACACCACAAACTGGATCTCAGTTTTACACATTAACAGCAAGATTTGCATGCACAAACGATTTTGTTAAACTAATACAGAAATAAGAAAGCAAATGTTATTTTGTGTATTGATTTGTTCTTGGTGTTCATTCGAAACATAGATGAAACTTTGCCCTTTATTCTTGTGTTACAATTTGCAACCAAGAAAAAACACAAGAGAAAAGCACAACTACATCTCTGTCTCAGACTTTAAACTAAGACCACATGGTAACAATTTCCTTTCCCAACTGATGACATTTGCAAAATCTTTCAGCTGAATTAAAGCATTGTGCTCAGCTTCCTGTTATCAACTATGTACGATAACTTTCATGGCACATGAGGCTTTGATAACAAAAGACCAGCTTTGCAGTGCATTGTAAAGCTGGACCCACGGCATAACAAGCTCTTGGGAATGCTTTTCCCTTTGCTGGACATTCAGAAATTGAATCTGACTCACTTCCCTAAACCCCAGCATCCACTAAGTTTATCCTTCAGTGAAGCGGTGCACATAAAGATTAAACAAACAAAAATATCTAAACAATATGCTTGAGATTACATCTAACCATCTTTTTCTTGGACAAAAGAGAAAGCAACACCAGCCATTTACCGTCATGTGCAATTACTAGCTGGGCTGAAATAGTACACAGAAAAATCAATCACCAAATGAAATATTCAAATGATGTTAGGGAAAAAAACCTCAATAATATCACTTAGTAAAGTACTGTCTAATACTCCGGAAGCCTTAAAACATTCCTTTCAAGCGTCAGGTATTGGCCACTGTCAGGCATCAGATACACATCCACTGGAAATGAAAGAATGGTTTAAATCAATTTCATAACTACATCATTTCTATATTGGATAATCCACTTCCACTATGAATACTCCAAACGAATAAAAATAAATTGCTTTCTTAAAGCATCTATTAAGCTTATCTAAAAGCAAGGAAAAAACCCTATCCGTAGAACTTCAAATTCACTAACATAAAACAAAATACTAACTCTTTCTACATTACTGTTCTGTGAAACTTGAAAAAAAAAGAAAAACCCAACAACTTTCACTTTCCTTGTAATTCCCAAACTCAACAGCTGAAACATTTTTAAAATCTACCAAAAGATTTCTCAAATGATTTTTCCGCCTTCTGCACGAAACTGGTATCTGTGAAGGTTATACAGTTTCATTTTTTAAATTATTTCTTCTACCAGGTTTAAACCTAAAGCAGAGACGGACAACTAAATCCCAAACCTGTGATACAAAATGGGCAGAGTCTTTGGAGGCAGCAAGTGAAAATTCTTATGTTCAGAACTGGACCTTGATCTGTCAAAGGAACCAAACTAAGTGGCTTCAGCACTCCCTTTCCATCATTTGACCTTCCTACAAAATGATTCTGCCATCAATTCTAGCTACAGCTGTCCTTTAACAAAAGAACACAAAAATTTACATTTACCGAATCTTCAAGTGTCCGTGCTTTCTAACGCCTATGCTTAAAAGTATTTTTTCACTGAGCTCTCCATTCCACTTACCACTGCGCACCATTCATGGCTGGCTACTGCCACTACGCAGAAATGAAGTGCAACTTCTGTGGCACTGCACCTGCAATGCCAGTTTATTTTGCTGTTACTGACCAAAGGCCTCGGGTACGACGCTGCACTGAGACAAGCACTGGTGAAGAATGTCACCAACACCCAGATGAATCACTGCCATATCCAGAACAGCCTATGGAGATCGTATTCTACTCTATTAAATAAGCAGCAAAACTATTTGCTGAAATCCATTTTTAGCATTTAATGCCATCACAGCTACCAAAGTATCTGCTTCCATAATCAAGTCTTCAAATTATTAATAAATAGTGAGATTAACAGTAAGAAAGTAAGACTGAAGGGCTGGAATGTTAACCTGGCATTTGAGAAACATGCAGCCCCTGCTCTCCCACAGACTTGCTGTTCATCCCTGGGCCATTCCCTTAACCTCTTTCATTGTGTTTCCCCGTAACACTTTCCCCCCTCACAAGAGGTTTATAATGATAGGCACATTAAAAACTTAAGTTTTCGGATTCTATGATAATGGGAACCATAGAAGTACCACAAATAATAACACTAGGGAGTAACTGGTCAGCATTAAATAAAGAGGTCACATTATAAACCATAGCTGAGTGCTTCTCCTTGATCTTAATTACCTTCCAACTTCATTACTATATTTCTTATTGATTTTCCAATAGACTGCAGCCCTCACTCAACACTAAGAGTGCTCATCTCCCCTGGAGAATCACGTTACCAGATAAGGCGAACATTGTTAACAAACCCTGTACATCTCTGATCTGAAAATTCCGTTTTTAGCTATTCTGCCCCAAACAAGCAAAATCACTGTTAACTCTGGTAGTTGTAACTAGAGGCGTACACAGTTATCAGGTTATGACAAAACGCATGATGCAACCAAAGGCTATTTATCTTACTTTATCAATTCCAATGTTTATTTCAGGGTAGTCATGGAAAAAAACAAATATCTCTGTCTTCGACTATTTTCAGACACAAAATAACAGTGTGTGCATTAATGGATCTGTCCTACTGCTACAATATGAGGTGGCTCAGCATTTTATTTCCTGGCAGCAGAAGGCTAATCTATTGATCTATCATGTCAAGAACACTGCACCACGTATTCTTACAGCAAAACCAATCCTTTTTACTGACATGTAGGAAAAAAACAAACTGTAATTGCTGACAACTCATGCAATTTTGTAGGCAGGATATACCAAGAGCTATATGAAACATAAAAACTGCTGCACCCCCAAGACTCTGCACGATTGAACAACCGACTCAACAACACAATTCAAGTGGTTGCCTATCTCAAAGCTTATAAACAATCCCACAACTTCCATGGGGCCGTGCACTATGCTTGAAGTCAGAGAGACACCTAATCCACTCTAGGGAATAATTAGCAAAAAGGGTCCCAGCAGAAGGTGGCTATCCTTCAGATATTCAGTAAGAAACTGGGGTTTTTTTCTAGCCCTCAGCAATGTTCAGGTATCTTTTGTTTAAGCACATATTTGAGAAGCAAGTAAATACTGTGGACAAACATCTAAAATTTTTAATTTTCTTCTACTTACTTGTGGTCATTACTATGTAACAGTTCAGCCTGTAATAGCCTGTAAAGAACCACTTAAAAAACAACATTTAAAATAAATTAAAAAACCAAAACTAACTTATATTAGCTAGAAGCCCCAAGAGCTAGAGATAGTTCATTAAAATAGCTCCCCATTTTGTTTCACATTCATTTTGCTTTTCCACACAATCACAAAGGTAGCTGCAAGTGAACACGGACTTTCAAGATAAATGTAATTCCTTTAATCAGACTTTTTTCTTTACTTGTCCTTTCTTGAACTTTGACATCTTTCTTCCAGCTGAGAGGAAAAATTCTTTGTAACGTTCTCTTCTCAATGTAGACGTCATAGTAAGTGAGACAGAAATGAGCTGGGAAGCAAAGAGATCAAAGTTGAAAGCTCAGTGTTCTTTCAAAACCCATATTTATTTCTTGTACCTTTATAAAGAGCGATGTGTTACAAGCATGACATCAAAGAAAGCACCACTCCTCTTGTTTTGTATTAAAATAAACTGGATATTATTATACTCTCTCCTGACACGTCACAGGATTACAGAAATATACACAGCAACTTTACTCAAATGCTGAACAAAGAAATATCTTAGAAGAAAGTATTCTCTGTATTGCTGCAGGACTTCCTGAACATCTTAGTTTAACATTCCCCATTCTCTCCTGACAGTGGATCTCCTACTGTAGATGTACAACCAGCACACATGACCATAAGAAGAATTAAATATTTCTCTTGCTGCATCAAACTCTCAAGGTCTCCAACATCACAGCCATTCTCAGAGCACAGCGTAACTCTAAAAGGATAACATTTGCAGTCATACTGTCCTCTCCTAGGCTTCAGTTAAGCCCTAAAAGGGATTCCTTCTTCGTACTAGAAGGGCTAATTTAGGTACCTACCAGAAGCCAGCAAAAACTTTTTGTCAATGCCTGTCAAAACTAAGAATAGGAGGTTACCTTTCTATATAGTGGAAAGTATGGCACTGCTACAGGTTGCCAAAAATGACATCAGATCAGTCCATCCACTGCCAACATTCCTACTAAAAGCAGCTTTAAATACGCTGTGTTGGCTAATCTTTGTTTTGTAATTAAATAAATCCTACAGCTCTGTTGAACCCTTCCTCTTGTAGTCAGCACTATCTTCTGGTTAAATCAGCTGCACAAACGCACACACACAAGTGATCAAGAGCCACGATAAAAACTGAGAAAATGTCAGTTAAGCAAAATTATGACCCTCTGAGCAGCTCGCTTCTCACAAAGGGATCACATTCTGTACAGCAAAAATGAGGCGTGGACACATCTGAAAACACATTGATGGGGCAGACGAAAGACTCAGAATTTAGTTCAATTCAGTCATGACAGGAGACGACATGTAACGTACCATATAGCTGCTAGTATTTGATAAACTGAGGGCTTGGTCCTCTTGGCTATCCCGCGGTCTCATTTTGCTTGTTTTTTCTTGATAGTCAAGAAGCATCTACTCAAATAAGCTCTGTAATCTGGCACCAACAGGAAAAGCAACAGTTGGAGAAACACACCAAACTTCTGAAGCTGACAGGACATTAAAAAGGAAGAACACGTCCTTGACTTGACAAGAGGTACAGCTGGGTTTGTTCTTTACCAGTGCCACTCAACACAGACCAGGCCTTATCTTATGATATTTCCCTGACATGTACAACGTTGTGAAGCTGTGCCTACCAAATCCTATGAGAGTTATTCAAAGACAGTGCTAAATCAAGAGTCTTGATCCTGCAGTGGAAGTGAAGGGCATTTGGCATCTAGCAAGCTACAGTTTTGGAATAGAAGATAGCAAATAAGAACTTACAATACCAGAAAAAATCATTCCGGTGGTATTATAAACTATAGGAATGGTGAATGAGTCAAATGGAATAGCTACGAAGAATCTAAGACCACTATGTCGACTGCTTTATTGATATTTACAATGTTTTATTTGCAACAACGACTTACAGGACTCTTTCTTCAGCAAGAGTTTCCTGATCTTACCCTGCCACTGCTTGACCAAATGCCATCCATTGAGGTTATTTGTTTTTGCCAGTTAAGGTCATATGTGTCGCGGCCTACTAACAATAGTAGTTTTTCCAGCAGGTGAACTTTAAACAGAGGTGTGGGGTTTTAAATTATGTTTAAATAAACTGTAACTAAAACATTCTTTAAAATCAAGATGACCCTGGCCATCTTTAAGTGAGAACCTGCTGCTGCATGCTTACTCGTCATCACAGAGTCTCTATACTTCCTGGTACTTAAAATACATTAAATGTTGCAACTAGACAGTTACTCCACAATGGGAAGTCTGATTCTTCAGTTTATGCAGAGTGCAAAAAACTATTACTAGTGCATACTAGGAGATTGGTTTGTTTGGGTTTTTTAAGTATAAACACTCCCTCGGTCTACAGCAAAGCTTAGTTTTCTTTTATGTGTGTTGACATCACCACTACGGAACTTGTTTAACATACAGATTTACCAATGATACAAATCTATGACCAAAAAAATCCCTCTTCCACGGAGTTCAGCTTCAACATCCCTTTGGTATTAACACTCTCTACACATCTTCAGTTTTTTGGTAGGAGTTTTGCCCTGGTAGGATTTAGGAATAGTTCTGCTACTGAGAATAGTACAACAACAACAATTACAGAAAGCAGGCAAACCAGTCAACACGTCAAGCTCTGCTAATAAAAATTGATTGATGAACTACTTCTAGTAGCACTGAGCAATATTTTCAGATGAATCAGTTAAAATAGGTGCTGAGCACCACAGGATTTATCAGTAGAGAACCTTATGTTATAAACATATGTTGTGCATATTTTCAGACTGAAACTACTTGGCAGCTTCCAGTTATTTCCTTTTTAACTATGAATGAATTACAAGATAATGCATTATTTTTGAGTGGGTTTTTGATTGTTTTGTTATTTTTTTCCCCACATTCATGCTTTCTTTGGAATCCAAGCCCTACCAGTACTTTTCCTAGAATCAATTAACTGATTCTGAAGAAGCAAAAAATTTCAGTTCTCCAGCTGCTTACTAGATTATGATCAGAATAAGGTCAGGCCTTCCACCTCAAAATAGACAGCTGACAAAAAAAATCAGTGGATCTTTTTTCTAGATGTGAAAGCCATCACATGAAACTGATTAAAAATTAAAGTAAAAGAAAACAATTTGTTTTAATTATGCACTTCAATGAAATGACAAACAATTATCCCCAGAAGTATCTCTCTACATATTAGATTTCAAAAGGGCTAGACTCTCAACCTAGGGAAGAGAAATTGCAAACACCCACAGAGTAGCAGGGAGAAGTAATCAATTCGCTCTCTCGTGCGTTACCACTGTGGCCGTTAGGAGTTTATCTACTGGGACCGAGCAGTGAGAAGAGATTTCCATACCCACACAAGAGGTCACCTGCACTAGCCAAAGCAAGCAGAGACACAAGGAAGACCTCCCCAGTTCTGAGTATATCTGCTCAGGAGTGGAGAACCAGATCTTCAGCCCAACGTCACTATAACGAACCCCCACCGGAACTGGACAAACGCTCATTTGATCAGCACAGCTTTATTTATCTGTCCCCAAGGCTTTATTTATTTGTCCAAGCACAACAGAGACAGCAACTACCCACACCTGAGTTACCAAGAAAGCTAAATACATCTTTATATACTTACGCCTCTTTCCCCGCCTTTTTCTAAGATCATGGTATAAAAAAAGAGAAATGTTTACTAAGCAAACTAAGATTTGCGTGCTTCTTGGATGCAAAGAGTATCCACTTTGTACTACTTTGTAGTAACTTCCCACCAAAACTGTGCTGAATGTGCTTCTGGAGTTCAGAAGCAAAGTGCTTTGACTCTCATTTCCTAGTAACTCCTTGCAGGTTGCTACATGCTGGCATTCTGTACTGCACAGTCACACCTGCAGCACCTTCCAACAAGGAAAAAGCACTGCTCACCAGCAACAGCTGCTCAACATCCTGCTGCCTGCCTCTGTGCAAAAGCAAACAGAAGTGACGGACAGTTGCAGGATGGTGAAGAACTTCTAAGTGTGCTCAGTCAGTAAGTCACAGATTGTACAATGTTTCCTCAGGTTAAATTCCAAAGAAAGCTGTCCTCAACAGCACCCTAAAACAGATCAGTTATCAGCTTTTCATTCAAAGCACTAATTAACAATACTTTGAACTTTTATGCCACCTTCCATCACAAAACTCTAAAACCTCTTTATACAGAACCTACCCCAGAGGAACAGCATGCTGTCATCATCTTTACCTAGAAGACAGGGAAACTGCAAAACAGAGCAGTGAAGCACCTCTCACAAAAATACACATGGAGCCAGAGCTGGATAACAAGCCTGTTTAAATTCACCAAGTCGTGCTCTGCCCCTTACATTAAAAAAATCCAGTCCAGGGGAGAAACACATGGATGCATGCACACGCTGTTCAGCCATGTAACAAAGTCCACTGTTCATAAAATACACCAGACTGGGAAGGCGATTAACTGTTAATCAGTAAAGAAAAACAAATTAAAATAAAGAAATTGCTCTATCATCAAACATCCCAATTTCAGTCCAGTGGAACTTTCTCAGCCTGTTTTCCTTCTTTAAATCCAAGAACAAATGTCCCAGTGATGGCTAAACCTATGTAATTTATCAACAGAGATTTACATAGTAGAGCTATAGCCCAGGACAAACCTTTGCCGTTTGCAGAGCTCTGCTGTATTTCTAGTTCCATTTGTGCTCTCAAGCAGTAATGTTTCTGGACCTCAAAAGCTACAGCCTTTCAGAGCACAGATCACAAGCTGGAGGAACAACCCAGATCCTTCAGAGGTGCCTTGCTCTATGGCTTTACTCCTAGTATTTCCTGGGTTGAACAGTACTAAAGGGAGTGGCCCAAGCCAAATAGGTGTGTCGTGTTCCCAAACAGTTTAAAGGAAGACTGAGTATTTTCCTCCAGATATTCCATTAGTCATCAGGACCATGGTATGCTGTCTTTCAAACAGTGACAAGTTCCAATGTATTGACCATCTGAAAGCAGCTGATATTAAGTTTCTTCTTCATACAAAAGGATCCTAACCGGCCTCCAAGACTGACTGCAAACAGACTTGATTTTGTGCTGAGACTGTTTTCTTTCTATTTTACTCTGTGTATCATCTCCACTCCACTGCTTTTCTTTTATGGCTGTATTGCACCTGAACTTTTAAAAGAGTAAGAGCCTGTGGAAGACAGGGATCAAAGAAAGACTGTTGCCACTTTTCACACGCACTTAGAGCAGGGAAAGCCAAAGTCCCAGGCATCTGCCCTAGGTTCCCGCAGCACCCCACCCGGACACAGGCAATCAGGCTGACTACAAGTGTAGACTTCCAGGCATTTCCTTCTACGCAGTTGTACGTATCCAGAGACAAACTGTTCCATGAGCAGCTGAATTAATCATTTTTTTTCCTGACAGATTTGTGTCCAACATCCTCAACACCCATCGGGTTTGCCCTACCTCCATGTAACATCCTCTTGGCAATACCACTCCCAGAAATACTTTCAGTTCCTTTCCATTTGTCTGCTTTCCCAGTTCTTCTCCATCTCCGTTGAATCCATCCACAGAACTCTTAAGCTATCTTCCTTAACTGCTTCAATGTCTTGAAAATCCACACACACCTCCTGAACTGCACACTCTCTTCTTTCTTGTCTTTCCTCAGTACCCCAACTACTGGTTAATATGTTTAAGTTCTGTTTCCCTGAAAGGAGGAGAGAGGGAAGACTGACAGACCAATTGTATAACCCTCATGTCCCAGGAAATGAGACTAAAAAGCAGCCAAACTTAAGGTGCAGAAGCTGACAACTTGCAACCTGAAGTCCCCTCTAGAACACATTTACTGTACTGTGTACATTCTTGTGGTCTGAGAGATGCTGCTGTAACAAGAATTCCTTTTTATCCCTAAGACTGCACTTTAGATGACAGAAAAAAACTGCTATTTGTCCTCTAAACATGTATGAAAAGATGCCAGAGACATATAAAAACTTCTGGGTTTCTGGGTGGGAATTGCTAAGTCAAATCAAATTTTGGCCAATGATTTTTAACTCCCTGCTTCAAACACTAAATCCTGCATTTCCTGAACTCTTGACCTTATTTTCCCCACAATTAATTGTCATCATCTCAGCCAGGCTTTTAAAAACACACACTCATGCAGACGCACAGATAAATGTAAACACAGGCACAGAATCTGGTCTCTCTACCTTTACTGTCAGTCCGGCATTCTCGCTCCCTGGCTTTATACATCTTATTTGCTGCCAAATTAAGTGGAGTGCAGGACAGGGCGTTCACTCCGCTTGGACTTTAACATGCCTGACTGAAAATGATTAGCTCATCAGAAACACTGCTTTCTCCCCACCCCCATTCTTCTTTTTAATAATCAAAGCACTCCACACTTTAATTACTATTACTACCACTCTGATGTGGTAAGCAGATATAATTATTCCTGTTCTACAGACAAAAAAATTAAAGCACTACATTCCCAGGAAGTGTTGACCACTAGCATTTATTTATTTTATTTACTCTGCTCCTGGACACCACTGTGTATCGTGTACCCACCTCAGATACAATGGTGCAGAGAAGTCCTATGGGTCCAGAAATAAGTCCTCATTAAGGGACAAGTTCCTGGAGTATGCCAGTGTGACTTCTGCAGTTAACCACACTTATATAATTTTTGTCGAGGTGAAGAGATGAAGGAGAAGGAAGACGAGAATGATTCAATATACATCTACATATTGCACAGGTCATCATGCTCACGCTAGCTACGTATTATTAGTAGCTATAGCATTAGATGCTATATTCGAGACACATATTAGCTGAAGTCTTCTATATGGCTATGTATGTACACACACATCACCTCTGCAATACAACTGATTGTACGTTCATTTTAATTTGTTACATTAACTGACAGTATCTAGTAGTTTTGTACGCCACATGAGAAGTGATCACTTCTCACATACTCTGCTAGTCCCGAGCCTCATTGCAGTAATTTCTGTACACGTTTCCTAATGGTGATGGTCAAGCCTCCAGAAACACTGCTGAATTTGAAATCCGCCAGAGTGCTGTCATAAACATTGTATGTTGTTCCCATGAAAAAAACCACGTAAATCTCACCAAGCGACAAGACTTTGAAATACTGCAGTCTATTCTCAGCACAGTGATGTTTTTGTTGGCAATTAAAGCTCAGCGGAGACTTGCTGGCTATCAGTTCTCCAGCAATTCCATTGGATTTAGCTTATTCCATCCTACACAGTTCTCAGGCCTATTGTAATTCCTACAAAGGGACTGAGAATAATCAATTCCCATGCTGCAAGGGATATGTAGAACTACACTGGTGCCAGAAGAACAGAAAGATAAGTGTTCTCCGTGACTCCATTACACAGACCAGCAATCTGACATTTCTTAAATTTTAGCGCCCATACATGTGATTTTCTTTTATTGTCTTTTTTTTTCCCTTCAGACTTCATGTAACCCAAACAGAAGTGCCCACAATCACAAACTACCTACTATCAGAAAACGTTCTCACAAAGAATGTTACCAGCCACTCCAGCCAGCCACAGATTCACTAGGCAGCACATTTCTGTTGTGTCTAGTGGGAAACACTCAAGGCATCACGATTTCTCCTTCAAGTTTCAAAAGCAGTTCTTCCTAGACAACATTAGACCATATTAGCTCAGCCTGCTCCCTGGAAGATTTTACCCCTGTTGAGATATTCTTTCCATGCTACAGATGAGGAAAACACCAGGCAAACTAAGTCATCTGTCCAGAACCACTAAACTCCATGCCCAGCCTCGAAACTGAGTCCAGGTCTCGTGAATCCCAACCCAATGGTCCTGCCATTACACCTTCTATTTAAAGAAAATTATTCCTTGAAAATGAAACAAAACAAAGCAAAACCGCAGAAGAAAAAAAGAGACAGAGACTTTAAAGGAGACCAATGATCTCTTATCAAATGAAATTAACTTACCCTGTTCCTTCATAGCTTATCTCCTTATTTCTTCTCACTCCAAGTCCCACGTAACAGAAAAAGTCCCTACACAGCTCCTGCGAATGCCACAGCCTTTTCACCAGAGCTGGTCCATAAGTGACAGCAGCAGAACCAAGAGATCACAGGAGGCAAATTATGAGCAGACTCTTCCTCATCACTTCAGCAAACAATTTCCCCCACCTCCCAGTCTAGGCTGGGACTCCTGATTGCTAGTAATTCTTCTCATTTACAGCTGCCAGTGGTGACTCCTCCAGAATTTTTCCCCATCCTGTGAAATTATTGCATCACTGTTAACGCCTATGCCTCACAGCAGAAACAAATTTACAATAACTTCCCTCAGAGCTTGTGCACAGCAATTATTTTCCAGTGTAACTGCTTAGAACAAGTGTTATGCCATGTATTCTGTGCTTCAGAAAATGAAACTTTATAGACACATAAAGTGTAGCCAGTGCATTGCTAATTGCATCTTAATTATATCATTTTACATGTATTTATGCACCTTTCATCCTAGTGTATCCCAGAGCATTTTGTAAACTGTCACACGGTTATAAAAGGAGGCCTATATTAATACAGAACTACTAGTACCCAGACTTCTCTAGAACCCTGTGCAGTAGCCTGTAGATAAATTCATTAGGAGAGAGATTTGGGCCAAAGGCAGAACACTGAATCTCTGTAGTTAGATAAAGAACTTCCCTCCCCCTTCAGACATCATTTGAAATTCTCGCATATCCATTTCATTTGATGATCTCAATGTTTTCAAAACATTAATTAACTTGTACAGTATTTTAATTAGGTAAGGCATAAATAAAGATCTAAAATCTGCAATGCTTCTGCTAGTAGTCAAGAGGAAGTGCTTAAGGGAAAAAGCATATGAACCAGGGCAAATATTGAGCGATCCTTCTAGATTCTCTCTCACATTGCAGCAAAATGGTGGTTTAGCTGGAGACTGCCTCCAAATCAGTGTGTAACAGCTACCAATGCATCTTTTCTCTATTTTTTTCTAGTTCCTTTTGTAATACCTCCCTCCTTTTCATTGCTCTACACTCTGAAACAGTGAGCTCCATCCTGTATTCCTGTGCTGTATAAAGAAACACTTCCAAAATAGACTTGTTTGCTTTTAAGCCGGTCACCTGCTAATTTCAGCAGGCTGAAGCCAAAATTCTTACCTACTCAGGAAAATATAAAATAAAATAAACCAAAACAAAACAAAATAAAGAATCATTCTCTACATGCTCTCTCTCCACAAAGTTTTTAGAATATTTTATAATATATTATAATATATTATAATTATATTTTATAATATTTTACAGTATTTTGTATTT
>VZSC01001971.1:210065-229504 GCA_013398225.1 Steatornis caripensis
TTATTCTTAGACATCTAATTTTAGGCAGCTAGTTTTAAAAATTCCAGCCATATAGACGCCAAGTTATTTTCCGAGGTCACACATCGAGCTAGTGACAGCCCTGATGAAAAAGCCCAGGCATCCTTGTCCTTACAATCATAATCAGAAGGCAAAGAGAAGCAGTAAATTGCATGCTCCCCAACATATCCATGCAGGAAGGAAGGAGGCTGAGTCAATTCTACTGAGATTTCAATGTGTGCTTGCAAGAAATGCAAATATTCCAGTTGTGATACATGGAGCTTTAAATAGTTTCCAAGACTAAAATGGCAGTCTCCCATTGCACTTCATTTAAAGATTTACTTATCAACTTGGTCTTTGCTTAAGCTAAGCTAAGTGTTTGCAAAGCTACAATAACGTTCAACCTCTGTCTGCTTTTCCATACTCAAAGGTAGCTTGGGAACTTGCTGATAGTGATTGCTTTCCCCTGACCTGGCTTTTAATTCAGGCACCAGGCAATGGATCATGAAGACATGAAGATAAAACATTTGGCAGACACTCGACTGTCATATGCTTTCTGTTGCCAAGAAACAAAATGGGACCTATTAAAATAATGTCATTAATTAACTTTTCTATAATTCTAATCTTTATTGGCATCTTGTTGGTTAAGTAAACGTGTGTTCTTTCAGAAGGAAAGTGTGTTAAGCTTAAGGAGTGACTTTCAGTACCATTAGAGGCTGGCATTTAACCAGTCTTTACAATAAATAACTTTGGGCCAGATCCTCAGCTAGTTACGGTTGATTTTGCTCTCCGATACTGAAAAACCCCCCCTTCTCTTCGAGAAATGTTAGTCGAGGCATCAGTTTACACCAGCTGACAATCTGAATCCTACTTTCTTGCCATCTTGTTCCTTCATCTTTGGGAGCTACCAAAGATGTACTACACTACTGAAATCCTGATCTGTTGTTTCAGTCACTGCCTTTAAATATTTACTACAGATTGTTTTGGATGGTCCTGATTTTGATAGAAGTTGGTTGCAGCTGTGATCCACTTGCCAAATAATTCTCAAGGAAAAGAAAAATATTTACATTCTGTCAGTGGCAGAATAATATTTACATTCTTGATTTTTTCAAGGAGGACTCAACTGTCAAAGTCAGCTAAGACCTAAATGAAAGGCCTGGCTGAAGGATTCATTCCCAATGAGTAATAGCTGTAAAGATTGTCAGAAAGCAAAAAATGGGTCTCTATTACGCTAAAAGAAAGCCTGGGCCTGTAAGCACTGTACATGAAAGAAAACTTACTGCTACTCACGCATGCATCTTGCACATCTGAATGTTTGCTACAGCAAGCTAAAACAGACCAGATATGCAAAAGACTACTTTCAGTGAATGTCACTGCAAGCGCAACAACATTTTTTAAAAAAGAAGACCGTTTAAACAGTGCCTCCATTCTTCCTGTCCACTTTTTTTCTTTAATGTTAGCGAAAACATTTTCTTATGTTCTGGGTATTGTTCAGAATGAGGCAGGGTTCTGTTTATGCTCTGCAAAGAGACAGAAAAACGGGGAACTAAAACCAATTTTCTTTATAAAAACCTGCATGAAAATGTACAAAGTCACTAGTCTACAGCACGAACTGTGATAGGCAGAAGTCAATATTGCAAATGTTCTTCTTCGGCCTTAACACAAGCTGCATTATCTGTGTCAGGATTTTTAGTACAATACATCACACCCCACTGTCAGCTCAGGAACTCCTCAGTCCATGACGTGATACACCAGGACATGAGCAATACTCAGTACTACGGGTTCCTGGACCGTGCCCATTCTCCGCAGCTGGCTTCCCACAGGACCTGGTGGGAGTCTTTAAAATAGAAGTTTATTTAATTTACCAGAGTCTTTGTGATATTACATCCTTTGCAAGAATGAAAAGAATACGCTAATGCAATCTCTGACGTGAAGACTTTGCTGTCCTTTTTTGTAACAAATTTAGGTATGGCACTGAGCAGAAAAATATTATACTGAGATGGAAGGAATGGATGCAACTTCCCATACTCGTTTAGAGATCTACTCACCACCATCCTGTCATGAAACAAGGCATCAAAATTCTTCTCTACAGTCATTTCCCCTGGGGTAAGCTACTGTGCAGCAAAAATCCTTCTTCTTAGTCCCTAAGCACACAATGGTCTCTTACCTAGTTCTACAATTTGCCCTAAACTCGTCTGCACCATATGCTAATCCCCACCTGACACTGAATATGCCTCACAAATGTGTGTCACCAGTACAATTCATTAGCAGACTCCTATGTTTCCCTTGCTCACCTCACAACTCATGTATGAACTATAATCTCTTCCACCTAATTAGTAACTTCTCAAGAATAAATATTCAAGCTTAAGAATTTGTCCATATTTCATTGCCCTGTTTTTTATTACCACATCAAGAAAAGACCCCTTATCAGTCACTCCTGCACTAAGCTGTCCTGGTGGCTCAAGTCGGGTCCAAATCATGCTGTACTCGGAGCAAAAAAAAATGGTTAAGTTCCATCCTTAAGAATTTCTTCAAATGAGTGTTCAATTCCGCCGACATCCTCTACATTTCCAGAATAACCACAGCATTGTTTAAGGAGAAAACAAGAAGTGCAGCCGTTTTCATTTTTATTTCAATAATGCCTATGGGCTTCTATTGAGGGTGAGACATTATTGGGCTAAGATCTGTAAGAACATTGTAACATTCCTGTACCAATTAATATCTGAACAGGTGAGATAGATAACCACTAGACAGGAGACAAAATTAGGACTTCGAAAGAAAAGAATTAATTGGTCTACATTTGCACATCACAGAGCAGTAGCAAAGCCAGACAGAGAACCCAGAGGTCTTAGAACACTGTAGGCAGGAACCCAAAAGAGAGTTTTTCAGTTTTGTTTGTTTGAAGTACAGATGTGCCTGATGGAATATGAAAAATGAGAACAAAGGAAAAATACAGTCCAACTAAAAAAAATATTGCCTCTCTATGATACATGTTGCTTGGATAAATCACCAATATATCTGAAGACCAAGGCTCAAAAATCTGCTAGAAGGGGCAAATCTGAAACAGTTAAAGGCTTCTATAGTCCTCCATGTGCTTTAACTATAAAGCACAGCTGATAGGCAAGAACACTGGAAGAATTCAAATTATACCTTATAACTTTTCTTTCTGCAAGGCAATTTTTATTACAGCCTATTAGACTACATTAAAAATTCTTTCATTAAAATTTTATTACCACTGAAATTACTATATATGAGATGTGACTCTAAACCAAGAAAATTTTCTTTCTTATCACAGAGATTAAAGCAAGGTGATACAGAAACCTAAACAAGAGGGTTTTTTTAACTTAAATTCAACACCTGGCTAGTCAATAGCCTCACTGGAAATATCAAGACATTAGCCACAACTGAATCTGACTAAAAAATGTTTGGGGAGGTTTTGTTGTTGTTGTTATTTTGTTATTCTAAGCAGTGAAAACTGAAAGTGCTAGCGTAATAGACTCAGAAGTATCCACACTTAGATACAAATAAGCAGTAAAGAAAGTTAAACAGTCAGAAATATGCAGGATGAAAATGGATTGAGGTTGTTAAGTCAAAAGAGAGACATTTATTCTTGTTTTAACTCACATTCACATGCTTTTATACCTGCAAGTTTTATTTAGAAGTAGGACAACAGCTTTTGCTTCTAGTTAAAACGCATAAAGGATGCCTCGCAGTACCAGCAGTTCTATTTATTTATTTATTATCTGTGTTTCAAAGGACAGAAAATGAGAGCCATGTTCATTGCTACCTGCCACATCTAACCAGTAGTTCCACATTGCTACTCCTATTATTCAGTGCCCCATGCATTATAAACCACACATCGGGAGCACAGAGAGCTCACCTGAGTGCAACTCCGTTCTCTGATCTCCACAGATTTTCTGCTAGAGTAAGCAGAACTCTGGCTAGGACTTACATGTGGGACAAGAGACCAAAGATATGGAAATTCACATTGACCATCACTTATTTGTCAGGTCATCCATCATCAGGAGGAAAGAATTTATAAGGAAGAGCCCTCACAAGCAAGAGCAATGCTTGGGGGATGGAGGAGATCGCTGCTAATGTGAAACTCTTCTGGTGTCAGACTCTACCTTATGGCAAGTGCTTTATTTCGCAAGCAGCTCACTGATATCCTTACTGTCCCTTAAGATATGAGTAAGGATGAAAAGATTTCAGCCTAAGAAATATACAGCCTGTGCCTACCGACTGCAGACCGCAGTGCGTAGAATGGATTGCTGAAGGGCAGGAGCCCCTACATTCAGCAGTCTATTGCATTCAGAATCCCAAAGTCATAAAAGAGAATCACAGAATAAATCAGGCTGCAAGGGACCTCTGGAGATCTCTAGTTCAACCTTCTGCCCAAAGGAGGCCTACTTTCAATACCAGATCAAGTTGCTCCGGGCCTTTTTTCATCGTCTTCTGAAAATCTCCAGAGATAGCCCAACCCCTCTGGGCAATCTTATCAAGGGCTAAGGCACGCTCATTGTGAAAAAAATTTCTTCTATTTAGTTGGAATTTTTCTTGGTGCAATCTGTGACTGTTGCCTTCCACCCTTTCACTGTGCAACAAGGAGAGTCGAGGAAGGGGGGCTATAAAGAAAACATGGATCCGTTCAGGTAGCTGGAGCCAGCAATTGTATCTGCCCTCAGCCTTTTCTTCCCCAGGCCTACACAAAGCCAGCTCCTTAAGCTTTTCCATGTAGGTCACAAGCTCCAGATCCCAAATCAGCACTCTGCTGCAGTTGCTCATTCATCAGTATGTTTCTTGCACAGGAGGTTGGGGGTAAAACTAGAAAAAAATGTGAAACCATTCCAGAGGAATTCCTCAGTGCTGAACAGAGGGGAGCAATCGCTTCCCTTGATCTGCCACCCCCAATCTTGAAAATCTTGTAAATCTTACTCCACTGTGCTGTTAAGTTTTCAGTGTCACAAGGGCACACTGCTGACTCAGATTCAACCCGCCCACCAGGACCCGCAAGTCCTTTTCTGCAAAGGTGCAACCCTGGCCAGCTGCTCCCAGTCTGCTTGGTTATCCCATCCAACGTGCAAGACTGCACTTGTCTTTCCCGAACACTGCAAGTTCCCTGCTGGCCCATTCTTCCAGATTGCTTCTGAACAGCAGCTCTGCTCTCCCTCCTGCCCTGACTGTGTCTCCTAATCCAATGTCACCTGTGGATATGCTAAAGGGGGATTCTGCCCCACCATCTAGGTCACTGATGAAGATGCTGAACAGCAGTAACTTCAGCGTCAAACCCTGGAGTTCACTGATACTTTGAGCCAAAAGGTCTAGCCAGTCTTTCACAAACCCTGTAGTCCACTCATTTGGTCCATAACTCCCAGTTCAACTACAAATATGCTATGGAAGATCAAATGCTTTGTGTACTGGCTTGGACAATAGTGAGCACACTCAAGTTCAAAGCTGCACCCCTGCTACACACCAAAGTCCAGGCAGAAACCATCAAAGGGTGATCATCACTAGGTGAAACTTAGTTTTCAGGTGAAACTTAGAAACTTAGAAACAGCAGATGTCTGTGCTAAGAAAAGCTGTTTCATCATTTCAGAAGCCCAACGTGTTCATACGCATGCATCCCACATGGAAATGACCAACACTTGGGTCACCAACTGGGAACTCCTCCTTTCTCCTGTATTACTAGTAACAACTTACTTCTTCCACCCATTTTTTTCCTCTTATATTCTCGAAAGGGATACCAGTAAGGCCTTTTAACACCTCATTCTCTTGTTATTAATTAATCCTCTCTCCCACAAAGAACAGAGAGCAACTAAGATGTGGTCTGTTTCTCCTATTTAAAGAATGAGCTGCTATAGTTAGCCATCCATCCCAGATGAACCAGAAAACAGTTCCACCCTTTGACATCTGAGAACCCATGGAACAGTTTTATGAACAAAAATTAATACAAGCCAATGAGATGTAGCTGGCATTAAACTGACCACTTGGTCAGCGATTTGTGCACACTGATGACACACACACTAATTCTACAAATTTTTATCATGAGTTTCACATTCATTCTATGACAAATCAAAAGCGAAAAACCCCAACAAACTCACCCCACAAACCATTTGGCCTTTTAGCAGGTTGTTTATGTACACTAAAGGGAATCAGAAGCCTAACTCAAGGTCAGCTGTGTTGCCAAAGAAGGCAGTTCAAAACAAATTCCACCTAGACTATGTGTCTCTGATCAGAGCTTTGAAAGGCTGGATAATGCATACCTTACAGACACCTACACTGGAAACATAAATCCTTTGTTCCACTCTGAGCATCTGTCCTTTTTACGTAGACACCTTTACATGGATCACATATTCTTGGAAGGTCAGTTTCCAGATAGCTTTATTATAGTGTCACTAATTTTTCCAGCTCAGAACTATTTTCAGCTTCAGACTGAATGTTATTTTTAATCTTAAACTCATTGCTCATTGCTAGGCTTAATTTTATTGTGTACTTAAAGATAGATTTTGGACTGTTCTCATGCTTTTGCAGTGCCAAAACAATTCTCCTGGTAATCTCTGGACTAAATTTACAATTACTATTTTTTTTTATTGATCTAAAATACTAAAATAATAGTAAACTATGGTGTTATCCATCAATCAAAAAAAAAGACAACAAAAAAAACTCCAACCAAAAGCAAAAATCTTAAATGCTGTATTGAGTCTTAGACTCCAAATTCAGAAGAGGTCATTTTGGATCAAAAGATACAAGACTTAATTTTCCTCATCTCCAGGTTTCCCATACCCTATTCCAAGAGGCACCAGAATATCTTTTTCAACTGTCTTTTAAAATCTCCAACTTACCTGACCATAACAATTACTCCCTCACTTCCTAGTTATGTGTCTCAGCACAGACATACTCTTCATTATTATCATCAATTAAGTTGCAAAGCAGCAATTCCTGAAACTCTAGAATGAAAGTCCCATTCTCCAAAAAGTCAGATTCAGTGAAATTGAGAGCGCAAGCTGCTTCCAAACTAAACAAATGAGCTGGATCATCACTGAAAGTCATTCTTATTGTTCTTCAATTGTTATCACATAACAAAAGAAAAAAAAAATAATCCCGGGAATAATCAGCACTACCTATGTCCTAATACACATTTTACTCACACTGTCAGAAATTAAAACCACCACTCCTCTGTGCAAATGGTGTTACTTTTGGGTAAAGCCACACTACAATCAGAAAAAAGCCTAAGTGTTTCTGTTCTGTTGAAGTTGTTTAAAAAATAAAAAAACTTGTAGCATATAATGCAGTTAAAGCAGATAAAAAACCCAGGAGGGTCTCTAGAAGGCACTGCTTCCTACTCAACTCTACCATACCAGAATACATGCTTCTTTCCAACACGCACACACACACACATCAAAATATAAAGGCATCTTCTCATAAATTTAAATGCATGCTATGAATAAAACTATCGTAAGGCAATCTGACGGGAGATGAGTTGGAAATACCTTGGAAATATTTAAAATGGCTCCAGCGCTCTGGAGAGGTAATTAACTGCCCTGTGCTAGAAATAAATAATACAGATGCTTATGTAGAAGTAGCTGAAATGCATGTTCCAAACCCGTCTGTAGCGACAACTCTTGTTTGCAGCTCATGGAAAAAAAAAAAAATCTATTTAAGGAAAAAACTACCTTGGGGAAGATGGCTCCAAACCCTTCCTTAAATGAATTCCCACTTTAATTCTTTCCTTGTGTAAGCCCCATTACACACCAGAACAGTAATGTCTCTCCAAACAAATACTCACAGACTCCCAAACTAGGGCTGGACAAACAAGCCTGCATTGTTGCCAGCCCAAGTGACCTCCAAGTTATGTCCCTGGTTGCCCCACCAGAGGACTAATAAAAACAGCACTGTTGCTCTGAGATGACAGTATCTGTTCCAGAACTGGGGACAAATGCCTCCGCCTTTGAAACAAGTAAGAGAAGATTTAGCTGTGCTCAGAACAGTATGAGAATCACCTACACGAGCACTGCCATGCTCTGGGAGAATGGTAGGAAGCAGAGGTATTAACCAGCACGGACCACTGCTGGCACGCAGCAGCTGCTGACAGCCTGCCAGCACACATCCCTGGCACTGCACTAACAAAAACAACTTAATTAGCGGGCAGCCACAGTGTACACTGACTTCAGCTCCTGGACCATTTCCACACATAATTCTATGCATAGTCTCAGTCTTTAACCCAGTGTAGCTACGGCTTCACAAGCAAGGCTTTAAGGTATCACTATTTTATGACTCGGTAGCACCCATTAACAATGGAGACCAGCTCCTTATTTGTGATCCTAATGCACATTACTGTTATACTCCACAGCACTACTATTGTGGAAACAGTTCAACAGCAAGGGACTGCAACTCTTGGGAAGTCAATGCGCTTAGCATCTGGGAAGACAGAAGATAAAAAAACACCTCTGCATACCCCTTAAAATTACTCCATAAAAGCAGAGGCCTTTTCTAGGCAGCTTTGAGTATAACAGGGATCTCCTGGGCTGATGAATTAGTGCCTGTGACCAACATAATCCTTTAATAATACCATATAACAGGGCCCTGAATTTGAGGAGATGTTCAAACAAACATCCTACTTTAACTGGAAGAGAAAGGAGTCTGTCAGAATACTCTCAATTTTCCCCTGTGTCAGTGGCACAGGCACAGCATAAGAGTGCTGTTCCAGCTGTAATTTAGAGATGGAACATTACAAACAGCTCAAAGCAGTTCCCATGCACCCATCCTTTTTCACAACCTTCCTGAATTTTAAAGGGAGATGCAGCTTTCTCAAAACAATCTTGGCTGAGTCACTAGTAAGAACATCAGCAACAACAAAAAATTACATGCTGGGACTAACTGGCAGGATCTGGCAGTACAGGAAGCCTTCAAGGCACAGAGCCAGACAACTGGAGCCCGTTGGCCAGGTGGTGCGTTTGTTCCTTGGGGAACCTGGCATTAGCCTCACCCAGCAGGTGAGCCACAGAATAATTCCAGCTTAAGTGTTGGAAAAAGTGTTTAAAGACTTGCTCGCTCAGCTGTGAGCAAAGGTGCATACATTAGAGCCAAGGTAAAGCAAATGTAAATTACTGCACTGGGAGTAGGAAGTAGGTAAGATTTATCAGATTTAGAAGGAGCCCTTAGTCCCTGATGCAGGCTTCAGGCAACGGTTTCGCACAGAGGAGAGATTTGGACACTGGGGACACGGCACCATGGTGTAATACTGTGCTGCCTGCAACCCACTGGGATACTGCAGTGTCTCCTTCTTTATAATAATTACCTACTGTGGCACCGAGGACATGTAGCCAGGTAGATTTTTGAGTGCTTGCAGTCTGCACGTACAGACTGTAATGGGTTTTCTGCCTGCAGACATTTCAGAAAATTAATTCAAATTAACTTTTGAAAAGTATTACAGAAACTACTTTAAAGCCTTTTGTGGATATTTGTAAGTTCGTAAGTAAGAGTGACCTTAATCAATTTCAGTTAGCTAATTGCAAGAATAAATTAAGATCAATCAGAGTCCCTTCAACTCTGAATTCATTTCTTACTTAATTTGGATTAATAGTTCCTATGTTTCTCCATCAGACTATGACAAACTATGAGGCTGGAGAACAAATGGAAAGAAACAAAATTCCTCCATTATCTTACACTGTGAGCCCCCTGTAACATAACATGCTCTCCCACAAGACTGTTGTGTTCTTGGTTTTAACACCAAAGTAACCATGGCTGTAAAACTCACTGTTCTGGATAAAGGGAAAATATCTTAGTAATACCTGAAAATGATACACTGCCACTGGGTTGCTTGGACACAACACCACTGTTCCATTCATATATTTTAGCTTCTTCTCCAGGGCTCTGACACCCACCCAAATTTCTGAGCCCTTGCAACTCCCCAAGAAGGTCCCAGGCCAATGACAGGAGCAGCAAACAACTGATGGAGCTGTTACATCCAAAATCCTTCTGTCATCCAACTTTACTATCTCCTAAATCCCATTACCAGAGCAGGTTTTGTATTGCTGACTATACTGATACACATGGCAGAGCATACCCAGCTACCATCTGCAGTTACAGCATTACAGAAAAGTGGGAATTGTTTAGCATTTCCCATGAATGCTCGGCAGCAAAAACCTCACGTACTCCAGAAGAGCAACCGTCGCAATAGCTAGGTGCATCCTTTCTCTCACCCCAGCCCCCTGAAAAAGTTAGGCTACGGCTGGAGGTCACTGAGGGACAATGAACACAGGGTGTCACAAGCGACAGAGTCCCATGCCTTCACATCAGAAAAAGCAGCAAAAGCAAATGACGCATCTGTCAGGCCTCACTCCAAAGGCAATCGCGGCTGAATGCTGTGGATGATGCCAACTGTGATTTGAGCCGCACTTGACAGCCCTCAGCTTCTCCTCAAGCGCAGACTACATACAGAGACTACAGAATGAGCTCAAAGCAAATGAACCAAAACAGTCTGCATTTTACAGAAGTCTTTAGAGGTGGAAACAGGCTCAAGGATGAGGTAGCAGTCGCTGAGCACTCAGATTTTCCCTTAGAACCAGGGCTGCCAGCTGCCTCATTCGGGGACAGGAACAACCTGTTTTGACAGATTTACTGCTCTTGCCATTTCCCCCTAAACCTTTAATGAAGTTTTTATGAACCATTTCCTTCAAACAACACCCTTTCACCAGTTGACAATGCAAGGAAGTTACATTTGCAGAGTGGAACAAAGTCAAGCAGACAGATGGGAGGCAAAACAAGCTGAGAAGAAACTCATGCTGCTTGCCAAGCATCTTCCTAATATTTTCCACAACAAGCTGTAAGTGGAATTCCCCACTTTCTCAAATAACACATCTCCCCTAGGATCACAATTTTTAAGTCATCTTCCACTCTTACAGAATTTCTAGAAGAACACAATTAGTCAGACAACCTTTCTGCCTCATTGGAAGAGTAGCTTTATTGTATGTGCCAATAATCTGTACTTACGCCACACGCATCTGTAAAGCGGTGAGCACTGGAGAAGCCAAATAGCATTCCACTGATCGAACTAATGTGACATCGATTTCCTACAGAAAACCAGCTCGATATTGGTGTGTTAACTGAAGGTTTCACCAGGTACTCTGAAATTCAGATGACTGTAAACCTTTGGGACTCGAGACTGAGCTGTACCGTCAGTGAAACCTGAAATAGCATAAACCCGGGAGGATTTGTCCTTATGTCGCCACCTATTTACATTACTACGGGTTTGCAAGTATGCCTGCACTCCTGAGTGTGTGTATTTAAGCGTGAGGGGGTGACTGTGATTGTCTCTGTGTCCTTACCATTACTTCACTATGCGTTGTTGTGGAAGAGCCACTATTACAAGTACATAGCTCTGAGCAGAAAGGCAGCAAGAGTAAAGCGTGGAAGAGACGGGGAACTACTGCAGAGAGTCCAGCGGAGGGCAACAAAGATGATGAGGGGACTAGAGCATCTCTCTTACAAGGAAAGGCTGAGAGACCTGGGTCTGTTTAGCCTGGAGAAGAGAAGGCTAAGAGGGGATCTGATCAATGCTGATCGATATCTAACGGGCGGGTGTCCAGAGGACTGGGCCAGACTCTTTTCAGTGGTGCCCAGCGACAGGACAAGGGGCAATGGGCACAAACTGGAGCATGGGCAGTTCCACCCGAACACAAGGAAGAACTTCTTTACTGTGAGGGTGCCAGAGCCCTGGCCCAGGCTGCCCAGAGAGGCTGTGGAGTCCCCTTCTCTGGAGAGATTCAAACCCTGCCTGGACATGTTCCTGTGCACCCTGCTCTGGGGGCACCTGCTTTAGCAGGGGGCTTGGACTGGGGGATCTCCGGAGGTCCCTTCTAACCGCTACCATTCTGTGATTCTGTGAAGAGCAAGCAGGAGGTGGTAACAAAATGCCTGCAATGGCATCCAAGATGTCCGAGCTTAAATCCCACCTCTGTCATACTTTTTGAGGAATCTTGGGCACATTCCTCTCTCTCACATGTTAAAATGAATGTGCACTGGAAAACAATGTCTGTTTTTACTTGCCTTACGTCTAACACCAAGACTGACAAAACCCTACAAATCCTTAAGAGTGCTTTGTCTTCTTTAATTGCAGGTTTCCTGAAATTTCTTATGTAACACTCATGCAGGAGACGAAGGAAGAACAGACCAAACTTTATGCTGCATTACTGAATGCATGCCAGCCATCCACACTGTCCCCTGAATTACACACTTAGCACCATTTGTCCCAAAGAATTTGAAGAACTTTGCAAACTTTAGCGGAATATGAAGTAGGCTGATACAAAGTCCGGATACGCAGAACTCCCACTGCAGTGAGCAGGAGGGGTTTCACGTTCAGAGAACCTGTGAGATAGGACTTGCAAACGCAGTAGCAGGAGAGTACTGCTTGAGGGTAAATCCGTACCCTGAGAGTACAGCAGATTGTCTGAAGCCTATGAACTTCATGGTATGACTGAAAGCATTACTTTTAACCATGAACAACCTTTTCTCTTTGTTTTATTGTCCATCTACATTTTGTCATAGAATGAAAAGAGGTCAAATATTGACTCTCAGAAACATGGAGGCACTTCTATCCCCATCAAGACAAAAAAGCCCTGAAGATAGACCAGGGAGGAAAAGCAGAGATGAAAGACGTAAGAACGAAGGTGACCTTTGCTGAGTGTTCTACCTGCACGTATTCAAATTCATAGCCTAATGGAGACAAGTTCAAGGAAGACAGTCTTGTGTGGGATGAATTCTACCAGCAAAATTGTAACAAAACAACAGCAAATGAACTGGCGCCTGCAATAACTGTATAAGCAAACTCCAATGCTTAAGACTAGATGCTGTCTCTTAAATGAAAAACAACAATTTCTTGTACCACTGAGACAAGAAGCAGAAAGCACCATAATCAAGTAACCTGAGCCTATCATATCTATAAAGTAAACTATTCAGTGATAAATCTAAAAATATAGCAAGCACTTATACATGTGAATTAGGAAAAGAAATAATAAGTGCCTCATTAAAATTTGATCTGGGATCGCTGGAATGGTTTCAGGAACTTCAGCGCCGTCAGAAACTTGATTTCCTAAGGTATCAAACGGTGTCTTCCCAATGAGCTCACTGATACGCTGCAGTGCCATCTCAGCCCTGACACAGGCAGAAGACTGCACCCCGCGGCAGTCCAGGCAGGCACCCCCTTTCACCTTTGCCCAAGCTCATTCGATGATGAGTCTAGTCTGACACTGCCTTACATTACAAAAATCGCATGTGGTGATGAGAGCCATGCAAAAAAAGATTCACGGAGAACAGAAAACAAACATCTTCAAAATTTTTTAAAGTATAATTGACAAATATCCAACGTCAGTGTCATTCATAGGCCAAGCATCCGTCATATTCATTTCTCACAGCAATTTCCTGATGCGAGCTAAAAACAAAAAGCATAAAGTAATGTATTCTGTGTAGTGGAGTGAATTTTATGTCTTCCTTCCCCTCTCACGTCTGTTTATTATTCTAGAGTATTTCTAGCCTTGTCAATGGGCAGGCAAACACTTGTTAGAAGTGCTGCTTCCAGACTGACTGGCTGTGGTACTCCAGTACTTTACGGTAACTTTCTCCTCTTGGAAAGACTAAGCAAGGAAGGAAAGAAGCAAGCCTGAGGAAACTAAAATCCTGTTTGTCATGATGAGGCCTCAGGAGAAAATGGTAAGGCTTTTTTTTTCCTCCACTCTGTTACATTGCTAATTTGCTAGTAAGCCTCAAATTCTAAAAGCTCTTCTAAGCATTGCTGACATTATCAGTTTCAACTTCAAACTCGTGTGTAGTTATCGCCTTCCTGGTCAAAAAGGGAGAGTGTCAGGTATATCTGCATGAGGAAAACATGTATGATGTTGCTCCTCCCTTCACCTTATCAGGATTCAGCAAGTGTTCAGGTAAAGCTGGCAAGTAATCCTGCTCACGGGTACAGATTCATCTTAGGATATTTCTGAGAGACAGCTTCAGTTGAATAGCAATTATTTATTTAGATAAACGGTTGACATATACAGATACATAACCCAAACCTCTTTAAAGCATTTGATTTAAACGATTTTCTTCCTGTAAATGAATGTTGATACAGAACTTGATGAGAAGTCTGCCTGGAGGGCGTGCCAAGTATAACACCATATTCATATTACTGAGGCTGCCCCTGATACTTCTTAAAACAGGGAATGCAGTGTGGTAAAGAAAGAAGGCAGGGATGCCAACAGAACTGGAAAACAGAATTTTCAGGCAAATTATCAAATCTCTTGCTTTGCCTAATTAAAGACAGCCTTTGTGTCACCTCTCAAAAATGAAATTCTATCCAAAATAGGCACCCAGAAACTGTGGTACCCAAATTTAGTAGGTATCCTAAAAAATTTAGCCAAGTGTTTTTCGAAGTTTTTCAAGAGACAGAAGAGATTCACCCTCCACCATTCCATTTCAGTTAAATCAAAATTGAAGGCAAAAAAAAGTATACATGGACAGAAATATAATTTGCAAGTACTCACTTAAACTCTTTAGTACTCCAGCTTTTTCATTTGCAAAATGCTTCTCTCTTCTCTACTCCCTTACAACTTCACACTGCACTGTCACTGCAGTGTCCACCTACCAAACGTGTTTAAAGCAGTTTTCAATATTAGTATCTAAATCCTGTAAAATACCTTAAAATCTTTGGAGAAATACACACAGGCATACACATACTCTGTCAACTCCACGATACACTATTACACATAAATTAGTGCTAGACACTTGATAGCAGCTGTATGCTTCGCTGGCGATGGATTAAAGCAAGTTGTATTTAATTAAAAGACACCAATTATTTAAACTTTTTAAATGAGAGAGAGAAGTCAAGAGTCATCAACAATGGCAAGTCAGCTGTTCTGAAATGAAGAAAAGTGATGCTGACACCTGCGTCTAATCCTCCTCCCTGTTACAGGCATTCTGGGAACTCCGTGGGGCAACAGGAAGGAAATTCTGACAGCAGAAAAGAAAGTCTTATAAATCAGGCATTAAACCTGTACATCTTCACTTATCAGGTGAATTTTCTAGACCAGATAAAATAACATTAGGCACTACAGACACGAAGGCATATAAGCAATATCTGCCTAATTTAAGCAGACAGCCAAGAGGCAAGGGAATATTCCTAAGACTTCCTGGTTTTTCATTCCTTAGCTGACTCTGTCTATTTGCCTATTTATGCACTGTTTCTCCTACATGAATTGTAAGGTTTTGCCTTTGCTTCTTCTGTGACTTTTTAAAACTTAACTGTATATTAAAACATTGCTGTCTGCTTTTTCTGTTTGGTTTTCATGCTGCAGTAACACAGTATAGCTTTCAAAACAAAAAGACAATTATTAAACACACAATTTTCATAACTCCTAGGCTTTTGAACTTTGAAAATGGAAAAAAAATACTGCAGTTACAATTAAAAAAATACTGAGGGAAGCTTACCCTCTTTGAAAGACAAAATGTTTTTTTGTCCTAAGTTTTGTACAGCTATGGAGGCCAAAGTTTAGGACTCTCTCATTTAAGACTTTGATGATTACTCAGAAGCCAAAAACAAAGACGACACACAGGATACAAAGTTTAGAACAAAAAAAAAAGTTAAAAAAATTCTTCCTAATGTCAGTCTCACCTGTCACCTAACCATGCAGCTACTGTACAGTCTTTTTGCCAAATCCCTTTTATAATTGTTAAAGGAAATACTATTCATTTGCATGTAGCTGCAAAAATAAAGAAGGTGATGTTACTCTCATTTGAATATGAAATAAAACACAACAGTATAAAAAACAGAATCTCAATATTTTTAAAAATAGAAACAGATAAGCTATTATTGATTACCTAACGTAATATACTTTAGACAGCAATTATTCAGAATATCAAGTTAGATAACAGCAGCTTCTTGTAATGACGCATGCCTACCATGGTCCCAGCTCTCGCAAAGCTTCTACTCTGCTGCAAAGTTAGAAACAAACTGCAATGAGAAGAAATAGATACAATGACAGATGTAATGTTTATACTCTTTCACTCAAATGAATCCCACAGAGCATTACAAACTTAACTAATTACTTGAAAAGTGTTCCAAATCTTACAAATATTTTTGCTAGCAGTGAAGTCATCTTTTGGCATCGCCTATTTATCTACTTATCACTAAAGGCAGCTTTGCCTGGGCTAGAACAGTATGGCAATCTAACCGTACTTATAACTTATATGTAAGTAAATTAAAAAAAAATATAAACCAGAACACTGGACAGTGTTTAGGGAAGTGGAATCAAAAGACTACATAAAGAATTCTGCATCAGAAATAGTCCAGAAAAAAGAAATTATTCTCTTCTCCCTTCTATTAAACAAAAGTCAGTAAGAGATTATGGAACACGTATGTTTGCTTTACATGTCTGCAATTCTGGGCCCCTTAGATTCATAAAAAATACTTCCAAAATCAAAGGTAAGTCAGCATTTCCAAGCCTGTTCATTTCAACTTTAGTATTGGCAACATCAATTATTTGACACAGGATGCAAACATTATCATATGCACAGATCAGTAACTAAAAGGAAGTTTCTAAAACTAAGTTTCACACAACGTAATTCCATGAAGATTTTACCTGTAGAAGAACATATTGTAACTGAAATACACTTTGTATTTTCTTTTTCTAAGCTTGCAGTTGATTTTCATTTGATGGCATGTGGAAGTTTGGAATCCCTACATGGAAAACTCTTAAATGCTACTAAGAGAATGAAGGCACCGTTTCAAAGTACCAGCAGCTTCCTAAGGTGGGCTTGCCAAGCTTCCTAACCCTAGCAGGTACAAGTTAAAGGTCTCACATAGCTGGGAGCGCATGTTCCCCATTCCACTGAAAGAGAAAGGAGACGTAGGAGGGGGCTGAAGAATTCACCAACTCAGACTGCCAGCAAGTGCCAGGAGGCACACAAGCCTGTGGTTGGTAAGCTCTTGGCCCGTGCACCCTGCTCCTATGCAGCACCATCACTCCCACAGACCGCGCACAAACAGCAATCACCGGGCAAACGCAGCTGCCTGTGGAGCGCCGTACAGCAGGCACCTAACAGCACATTCAGCCACTTAAATCCTGATGCGAAGTACACCACATTCATGTCCACATGTCCACAACACGTCTATGCTCTGCGAACAGAAGCATCTTTTCCACAGGCAAAAGGTAAATGTAATTTGAAGGTGGTAACAAGATTAATGCTACTACACCTTCAGAATAGCCCAAAACCACAGACTGAGCAGTGCATTCTTTAAGGTGATTAGCATGCTTGCCATCATCTGTTTTTACTGTATACAAAAGGCATTTTCTGCCAAGACTTCCACAAAATACAGTTTATTTTAGTGAATTTAGAGGGTCGGCAACTGAGAGGATTATAGGACGTCTTCCAGTAAACTGGATTTACATTCAGAACACACACACCTGTGAAGAGCATAACACATGTCAAAAGATGTGTCATAAGGCAAAAATAGTGTAAGGATGACATTTACAAAATACGTACACTAATTTGGTCTTGGAGAACAATCACATAAGAAAAAACTGTTGTAAAAAAATAAATAATATATAAATAAACAATATATAGCTTTTCTGGATTTTAAAGTAAGTTCTTACCATGAAAAGCAAAGCCTCAAACTTAAAAAAAAAAAAAGGCAAAGTATGCGCAGAATTTTTCAGACATACTGCACTGCTGTTAATACTGTAGCGACAATTCTTGGGATTTTTAAAAGGACACATAAAGCTTTTCTGCAAATGAACACACTCCTAGGACTGCACTTCTTGTGATGCAGACAACTACATAGTTTTTAGGGTTCCACAGAAAAGCTAATACGAAGACTCCTCAAGGGCAACACGGACTGGCAATCTGCAGAAAAAGGACTGGCCTGATGAACTGCATCTCTGGGGATTTATTTCAGAAAAGAAATGCAGCTCAGATTTGGACAGTCCTAGAAGCACAGGTGCCACACCGAAGGCTGGTCATGGTACAGGCATCTAAAAATTGTTTGCTAGCACATATTCTTAACTTAAAATATGCAATACCACATACAGCTATAGCTCCTTCCTATACTTTCTTCAGTCTCACAATGCTCTTAAGATAGTGTGTAAGCATAATCCCCTCACCTTATATCCAGGACTTCAGAACCAATAATTTTCTAATTTTAGTAAAACTAGGCATTTGGATAGATTTGTCTCACAGACTCGATTTCTTTCTTAACTTCCTTAATTTCTTGATTTCATCCAAAGCCTATTGTAAATAGCTTCAAAGTCTAACAAAGCACTCTCATTTTTTTCCCTGTAAGGGTTTCCCATGATTTGTATTTAACTGAGTGCCCTGACATTTTTGTTGGGAGGAAAGAAAATATCTCTCTCTTCTACACCATTTATAATCTTAGTTACCGATACGACACAGAAAGGGGATGAAGAACGGAGCCTAAAATGATAATCCCAGGGAGGTTTAGTCTTTCATCATGTGTTTCCAGCACAGATCGCATTAGTCTCCCTTTTCTGAACTCTCTCTAGTTTAAGATGAAGTAATCAGAACTGCAAAATAATCCAGGGAAATCTGCATCACTGATCAGTATGAATGAACAGTATTTTTATATGCCCCATCCCCTAACCCCTTTCACTTGCCCCTTCAGTCCCTATAAGCAACCTAAGAAGAGCAAGTGCTTGAAAGATACTAATCTGAACACAGAGAATTCAAGTCATGACGAATGTTTAAGAGAAAAAAAGAAACAGCCTTTATACTTTCAGCTTCTACTGTATCTTCTAGCCAATAGTAAACTATTTCTAGTAACAGCTGCTAAGAACTTAGGAGAGTATTTTTAGGATGTAACCAAGCTCAGGGTATTTTTGATCTATGATTATATATTGTCTAAGTCGGATGAGGATCAATTAGGAGGTTAAGCCAGACACTGTTCTTGTTATCATACCCTTACACAACTCGACAACAAGTCTTTATGAAAAGCCACTTCAGAAAGGCTGTAACAGAGAAAATTGAGCAGTCCTATCATTTCTTGGGCAGGGAACATCTTCAGGAGACCTTCCCCTCTTTAGACTCTGCAATATTAACAGTAACTCAATAGTTACTGCAGCTAGACAGACTGAAGTCTTCCGAAGTTACATACACCATGACACTGTGATTTTAGCCACACTGGGAAAATTCACTAGTTTCACAAAGTTATTTCAGATTTTCTCCAGTGCAGCATGAGATGAGAATGTGTCTGGTCTGATGAAAAATGTAACATTTTGCACCGTTGAGGAGGGGGCACTGGGTCTTTTTTCACTTGTTTATTTCCTCACTGTTTCGTAAGACTAAGCTGTTGAGGTGACAGAATAATACAGCCTCAACCTTTTGCATGTATCGCCAGACTCTGCTGAAGATTAAACACAATTTTCCTTTTTTTTTTTTTTTTA
>VZSC01001971.1:229649-255210 GCA_013398225.1 Steatornis caripensis
TTTTTTTTTTTTTTTTTTTAATCTTTGGGATTCTGAGAGAGCCTCTCATGGAAATGAAGAAGTAGGAGTTAACTATCTTTGTCGGAAAGGTAAGTCGGCTTTGCACTGAGTAGTAAGGGTATCTTTTCCACCTCCACATTAATCACTTTTTGCTTTGCGCAGTATTATGTAACATACTGCTGTGAAACTGTCTTGCAGTTTAAGTTTCCCTACCCAAAACAAAGAGGGACCTGCTTCCTTACTGCCACTGAAATTGCACACTAGCAGGAAAACAGAACAAATCAGTTGGAGATTTCCAGACTGTACTGCTGAGAGAAATGAAAGAACAACTTACTGTTAAGTGGCTGCAAGACAGAGAAAAGGGATACGACCATTCATGCTAGAGTATTTAACCAAACTGAGAGATCAAAAAAAAAAAAAAACAAACCAACTTTTTTCTCTCTCTGTAACAGAACTGAGGGCATAGGAGAAAGGTACCCAGCAGGCCACTGGCTCATACTGACAACACAAAAAGCAAGTGTAAGTGATTTTATCAATCCCTCTCACACCATTCTCTGCCACAAGCAGCACAAACAGGATGCATATAGATTCAAATAAAACTTGTAATTGGTTTACATTATTCATTGAAACTTGGAAAAATTTTCTCTTCTGTTTGAAGATCAGTTGCTTTTATTACACCAAAGAATAGTAACAGGAAAAGGGAAATACAGCCAGGAAAAAAAATATCACTACAGCAACAGAGGCACAAGTACCTTGATACGCCACCCTACTGCTTCGGTATGACATTACCTGGCATCTCAGAACTATGTC
Organism: Steatornis caripensis; assembly: GCA_013398225.1. Lineage (NCBI taxonomy): Eukaryota > Metazoa > Chordata > Aves > Caprimulgiformes > Steatornithidae > Steatornis > Steatornis caripensis. The sequence goes on from VZSC01001971.1 coordinate 230,460, forward strand.
AGCAAAGGAAAGCCCAACTCCATGGGTAAAGGATAGGGAAGTCCAGCAAAGCGTTAGTGTTTTGTTTTAGGTTCACTGTAGTTTCCTTAGTCTCTCCCCTGGGAGCACGTGCAATTTCACAACTGTGGGAAAGGGTGAGGGTACCAGCCTAGTCCAGACAGGCAGACTACTCATCCCTGACATTTCAGCATTAACTGGGAAGAAACGCAGATGCTGTAGAAAATTACTCCTAACCTAGGACACCAACCCTCTTTGTCAAGGGAAATGAAAAGTGATTAAAGGAGTTGGGAGAGTCAGAGATGGAGTACAACATGGAAAAAAATATCTGGGATGTGGACTTCCCACTCCGAGACTGAACTGAACTTGGGAAACACTGTGCAAGGATCTGTAGAGCCTAAAATTTCTCCCTATACCTACTACACTGTGAAATAAAATCAACCTCTGCTAGAACAACTGACTCGCCTGGAAGGATGAAGGTGCTCCAAGGAGGTCACACAGTGCAATTACAATGCAATGATGTCTGGACCAAAGCTCACCTGCTCCAGGGCTAGGCCACCTGCAGATGCAGCTCCAGAAGACTCCAGAAACTGAATTACAGGCAGCAAGTACCTTTGGACACAAGAACGTCTAACAGTGGCCATAAGTCATTTCACCTTTCTCTCATTAAACCCATTTTATAGTTAGGAATGCAAAACTATTTCACAGGAGTTCTGGGATGGCTAATGCCAATCAAATCAGTATCTATAAATCATTTGTTCCCAAGGGGTGAGCTGTTTACACACTAGAGCAGCAAGAAAACAAGGTAATTAAATTGCGTGAAAATACAACCATAGGACTGCAACTATCATAACTCCAAATCTGGTAAGTTAAGAGAACTACTTACAGACGTCCGGAGATCCAAAAGCCTTGCAGACTGTTGCAAAGGAGGCTGAGATTCAATATAAGCATGCAAAAACTATCTGCAATGAAAGCCAGGATGAAAAAGCCTGATGTGAGCAGGCTCCATACTTACCCAGGTAAGCATTCAGCCCCGAACGACTATTCAGAGTAACCAGAGAGAGAACCAGAAAAGAGTGGTCAGAAAGTTTGGTTTAATGCTCTGAGAGGTCCGGATGTGCAGTCTAGTACCTAAACAATCCCTTCGCCTTCATTTTCAATAACATCCAGTGCTGAACATAGAGGCAATACAGGAAGAAAGCTGAGCAGGATACAGGTACAAAACGGGAAATTCCCACCGGGCTGGGGGCACGTTACATTCAGTGCATGTGCTCAAACCAGGAGAACCCAATGATCTTGGAACAATGAAGGGACTAGCATATAAAACCCACAAACTACTTAGGAAAAAACCATTAATAATCTATTGAATTAGAGGCATATCATAAGAATACGCAAGAACAAACATCACAGCTGTGGTTAAGAAACCGGAAACAGAGATTCAAACAACTCTAAACTTGGTTTTCTCATCTAAATGCACAATCTTTTTGAACGAAGTTTATTAAAAAGGCTGTACCTCAGTATCTTTTGGGGTAATTATTTTTCAGTGAGGAAAATCCAGTATATGTAGTTTAGCAATAGGATTTTACACAGTGCCAAAAATGAAAACATGAGTGTAGCTGGAGAAGATGGAAAAATTACAGGTGAGCAAGGAACTGAACAAGAGGTAACGGAACAACGGGACAAGCGAGCTGAATGCCAACAAACAGCAGAGGNCGGCCGCGCCGCCCAACGCCGCGCTCCTGGCGGTGGGCGCCGCAGGCAGCGGGCAGAGCCCGTGGCGGGGGAGCAACGTGAGAGGGCTCCGAGGAGCCGGTCGTGAGCCCCGGTGTAACTTCTGCCCCGGGCCCATCAGAAGTTCTGCCTGAGGCCGGGCAGGCCGGTCTGACAGGCAGTTTGTCCCCAAGGGCCTTCCTCTGCCTGTTCTGCTGGTGGCTAAGTCATAGTTAAGAACTTGACAGCCTCAATATTTACACTCAGAAGTGACCTACATTTGTGGCCACTGAGGATGCAAACGGCCTCCATGCATCACTTTCGGCTTCCGGTTTTGGTGGAAAATAATANGACTATCTGGCTGCAGCTTTGCGTGCAGAGAACGCCACTGGTGGGGTCCCGCAGGAAAGGCGTGAGGGAAGCTTCGGGGGCCAGAGCGCACAGCGCGGCTACTTGTCTGGTCACCAAACCGCCTCCCAGCCAAGGACGGCCGGCCACCACCCGCTCCTGGCACCACGGTCCCTTCCGCACGACGCACCGCCGCCGAGGCACGGCCCGGNCGGTCTGACAGGCAGTTTGTCCCCAAGGGCCTTCCTCTGCCTGTTCTGCTGGTGGCTAAGTCATAGTTAAGAACTTGACAGCCTCAATATTTACACTCAGAAGTGACCTACATTTGTGGCCACTGAGGATGCAAACGGCCTCCATGCATCACTTTCGGCTTCCGGTTTTGGTGGAAAATAATAAGACTGATGTTGCATATCTCATGATTCTCACTGCTTTGCTAAACATCAGCAGGTTCATCAGAGCTAAAATCATGCCAGGTGTACACCTTCGTTTCAACTTTCTGATTGGAATAAAGTAAAGAAACTGATTTTAAATGCTGTTTTTACATGGATTCTCCATGCACTAGGCTGCGGTGGCCGAAGTTAACCAAGTGCCAGACGGGTATTAAAGTCTATCTCACAACCTTCCTAACGCAGCACACCGCCAGCACACACCGCTGATTAAAAGCGCTCCCTGAAAAACGGCACGTCTCCACCCGCAGCAAAGAACCCACCACTCTGCCGTGCAATGTGAATTTTATTAACCTGATTCAGAGTCTGTCAGTCATTTTCCAACGTCTTATGTGTATCCATAATATATGTCATGGTTAATCCATTTGATGAACTGTGTTTATTTGTGCTTCTCTGATGAACTCTCCGCAGTTTGCCTGCCAGTGCAGCTCCTTTACAACAACTTACCAGAGTCCAAATTATTAAAGAAGCTTTACATACTTTGCGCTATTAATAAATAAGGAAACAAATAAAGGCTACAAAATATTTCCCTGTTTCTGCTATCTATTTAGATTAGCAAGCCCTCAGGCACTGATCTTTCACAGTGTGTAAATGGTACTTGGCACAACACCCATCGCCCACCCCAGCCTTGCTGGGCTTCCCAGTACGAACCTAATAATATAAAGCATTTTTTTTTAGAGCAAGGTTCACCTTACCTATTAGTATTTGCCCAAAAGATAAGCATCTCCTCCACACTAAACCATCAACGCTTTCTCTCCAATTAACATTTAAAAGTACCTATGAATGTTGATTTACCACCCTTGTCATCTGTCTTTTAGGATGAATGACACTTTTCACTCCTCGGCAATCATTCAGACCAGACACAGCAAATGCCACCTTAGTCATGTGTCAATGTATTAGTGTCAGTTTCCTCAAAGAAAAAAAATGTGGTCCACAAACCAAATGCTTGCCTTAGGTCAACTCAGCACAACTTGTGTTAAAGGAATCTGTACAGTTTTAAATGGGGAAAAATTGGCTTTAACAGATTTAAATGAGCTTAAATTTGTTCTTCCTCAAAAATGAAACTTTGCGACACTAGCAAAATGGTATAATTCCTCCCCAATTTTCTGTAATAGAATTCTTAAGTGCCCAAGGCAAACTTTTCATGGTAAGTATATTTCTGATAATCAAAATCCAGATCTTTAAAAAAGCCAGTAATTTTTAAGCTCATGACTAAAACTATTTCTCCTGAATCCAACTGACATTTTCAGACTGTAATGCGGGGAATCACAACACACCATAAAGTAGCCTACAATAAAACATTAAAACAAGGAATAAAAGGAAAAGCTTTTCATGGTCAATCCTCACTACTAGGCTACAGCAAGTGGGAAAAAACCTGAAATAAAACAAGTGTAGGACTCGAAGACCCGATTGTCAGCATGCTTTTGGCCATGACCAAAGGTTCCAAACGCTGCTCGGTCAAAGGACCACCACAGAGCATACCCAGCCATAGGCTCTTGAGGCAGCCTGACCACTCCAAACGAAACAATCCATGCAGCATTTTCACACTGTGTGTATCTTCAGCCTCTTCATCTGCCGGGCAAGCGCCCTCTCATGCATCACTGTCAAAATCCCTACAACCCTACGAGTGCAGCCAAGAGCGGGTAGGTTTACTTCAGTCACAAAGTACAATTTCGCTGCACACGACCTAAAATGGATGCAAACAAGCAAGCAAAAACAGGTAGTACTGAGAAAATCACTGCCTTCATAGATCAATGTCAAAAGAAGGGACAATGGTTTGGAAATTATTTTTTTTTTAGTTTTTAATATCTTGACTTTGATCACGTCCATCTTAAAATACTGAAATTACACTTACTGTTTCAAAGGAAAATCACATCTAAAGCAATACAGCTGCAAACAGGTCATTCCTGAGCTGTGGATTACAAGGGGCTCCTGAAATACAGCACCAGCTTTCCCTAACAACTTTTAGGAAGCCTGAACTTAATACAGATCTCCTACAAATCTTACTGGTTTTGCAACAGCAGGTACCAGGGCCCTTCTAGCAGATACCTCCACACTCTACAAGGCAGGATACCAGGTCATTTTTTATTTTAATTTTTCACCACAAAGGCAGGTCAGCTGCAGCATGATTAAGTACATCTTGGGGAATACTCCAAGCACGAGGCACTGCAAGAGGTCTTCCCAGGTTATCCCAGGAAGGTCATTCCAGACTCAGGTGTGCTCCCAAGGACAAGCCAATGTAGACCACAATTTTAGCCACAAGCCTGTCCTGAAAAATCACTGAACACAAACGAAAATCTGCAATGTCCTACTAAGAAAACACAGCCCTCCCCTCCCCACAAGAATGCCATAGAAATCAGTTAATTAACAAACTAGGAAGAACATAATTAGATTGTAGGATAGCTTTATCACTATGACTTTGCCATCGTATTTCTCACTGTTTCCTGTCACCACATACGAGGCACATGTCTTCAATGCCATTAGTTTAATTTACAAGCTCTAAAATTATCATTCCTCACCTCTGTTGACATTTCTGGAAGGTTTTGTTGCCTTAGAAAAAGCCAACATGAGGATTTGTGAGGCACATTACACAAAGCAGCTTGAGGCTTTTATCTGCCTAAACCACCAAATAATGGTGTTAGAAAAGTGTTACTTCTGCTCCCAAACACCATCCGAATCAAATTTCACAAAGAACAAGAGCGACCCAGCTCAGCAATGTAAATACATGTCATTAGCTTCAAAGTTTAGTTGAAATAACGCTCAGATGCTACAGCTTGCACTTCAGACAACAAATTCCATAAATATTCCTTATGATTAGCAGGACCAGACAAAGAGATGGTCAGATCATCGCAGGGGCGAACTGACAGAGGTCACTTCAAAGGCCACGTTCTTACAGCTGAGGCTTTGCTAGGGAATCCCAGGAGCTGTATTCTTCAGATGTTTGCATTGTTTCACGAACAGGTCAGCAAGCTGCACTAAGGAAAGACTAATAACCCCACAGTGAGATCAACATCACTACAGCATGCAAACTATTCCCAAAGCCATCCCAGAAATAATCTCCCTACATTTGCCTAAGAAAACCACTCCGGGTATCTTCAGTTTATTCCTAATATGATCTGTTTCCTTCACATGTGAATGTTATTTTAAAAAGTTATTAAAGCTGGACTTAATTTCATTCATAAAGCTTTTTCTTATAGCTAAGCTGAGGAGTCAAAGATGAGCTGCTTTTGTAGACTTTGATGTGTTTCATATTTCTTTTTTGGGAAAAAGTACCACCATACCTTTGAAAACATGAACATGCACACTAGTATTAGGATCCCACAGCCCCTCACACTGTAACACAGCTGAAAAGGGACTTTTGGTCAATAAAACCTTTCTACTTCTCTACAGCTGTTTATAATGAGAGTAAAGAAACACATCTTCTCTTCAAGCCAGCCTGGATGATTAATTAACTGATGCAACAGCAATGCTGCAGCTGCGTTTGCCAAGTTATCATCCTCAAGACCATAATTAACACAGAGGAATTTCCAGTGGGAATCAGGCTTGAATGACATCAATGGTAACAATTAAATCTCCTGGAGCTTTTACAGCACTTCAGAGCAGCTTCTTAGTTCTCTGAGCAATCCTTCAGTTCTGCCAAATGCCTCCTGGAGGCAGCTAAGGCTCAGTCTGTTTTTACTGGACTCAAGGAGCATCCTGGCTGACAGAAACCTCTGGCCTAAGGTTTTGCTTCTAAAGTAACAGTGCCTTGCGTTTACTCCCTCTTTATCCCCATTTCTTTCATCTAAGCAATGAAAGCACAAGAGAGAAGCCCACAACTTAAACGGGAGATGGGTGGAGATTTCTCCCTTCAGCCTGCCTTGTGGATTTGTTGGTAAATTCTGTCATTCAAGGAGACAAGAGACCATAGTGCTGGCTAAATACACTTAACCATACCCTACTCTTGTTTCGGCTTTCTTCCCCCAACATCCACGCTCTCTAAATCTTTACAGCTCTTAACCACGAGTATTCATGCCTCACGGCATAAAACCCAAACACGAGACATGTTATAATATGTTAATAAAGTGGATTTTTAATGTTTTTGTTTTACGTAGTGGAGATATTCCCATTTTCACCCTTGATTAATGCATCAACCCACTCTGCAAGATTTCCCAATTCCTCCCAGAGACGTCGGTCTACCCGCAGATAGCAGCTCCTAATGAAGCAACACAGTTCTCTCTCCTCTAAAACAAATGCAGAGAGGACATCCTTGATCTTTTATTGCCTAAGTGTTTCTCGTGCAATGATCTACTTGCAGCTGACATTTGAAATTTGAAGCTAAAAAGAAATCCGCAGATGGGATTTGAAGGTCATCCAAATGCAGCTTTAAACCTGCTCTGTTTTGCTCCCTAATGTCGCCTCCATACAAGCTTCTGGTTGTAAGTTATCCTGTATTTTTTTTCCTCCAAGTTCATCATCTGGTATATCAATTTATGACTGGGCAAGCAAGAGCAAAAATACATTTACAGAGTTTTTCCTAATGATATTTTCTTTTAAAGCAGTAAAGCTGGAAAACTTGATTTTGCCTTTTATTGTACACACTCTTCAAAGAAAAAAAAAACCCTCCTCTTTTTATCCCAATAATCACATGACATAACTAGAAATAGATTTGCATTGTGAAATGCTGTGGTAAATGTCTGTTATATCTTTTCAGGACAGAGATACTGTGACGCTCCCTGGGCTACCAAGTGGACTTAAAAGAACTTGTATTTGTAATTCAAAACTGTTGATTTTTGTACCTATCTACGTTTGAGCAAAAAGGCTAACTATGTGTTTGCATAAAAGGCTGACTACGACCCCATGCAAAGGATTAGCCTACATCTGCATGATGCTGAAATCCTACTTAAGCCTATTCCAAATATCATTAACGTTCTTCTTGCACAAATGAGACGGCACCACTCTCGATTAGGTAAATGGAGTCACGCTTAGCATGCTGGACTAGGTGACAGGGAAGGAACAACATAGCATTACTAGGTTATGCTGTCATCTGTGCTTTCTAACCCCCCTGACTGTAACAGCCTCATCTTATATATCCTCTCCTATATCTTGACCTGCACCTGCCATCATAGATCACGCTAACCACTGACACCTCGTATGCTGAATCACAGAGTAGGAGAAAAGCTGCAGCACTGAGGGAAGTCTGAGGTAGCCTGTATTTAGCAGTCTAGAACAGAACAGTGTAGAACAGAACTAGGGCCAGCTCTAAACAACATCACTTACAGACATTAAACTTTCTAACTGCAGTGCTCTGAATCTCGTTAAACAAACTAACAACAATGTGTTGCTATAAAAACCCAACTATTTTAAAGGACATACTTGCTTAGTAAACCACAAATTCAAGCTCACTTTGGAATTGGGCAGAACTAAGTAATAAATGCTTCTGAAATAAAATCCCAAAAATGTAGTGATGCAGGACACTTCACACCGTAAACTGCAGTCTGAATTTGGACCACGAGTAAATGTTGCTAGGCAAGGCCTTGAGCCACCTCATTTGTCCCATGTCCTCAACAGGCAGTTTTGTTCACCAGACTGGCACGACAGTTTGCACTCAAAGGACAAGACCAACTTACAGGTGACAGCTGATGGCGATGACTGTGAGACGTCATGTCCCATGACCGCTGTCTCAAATTATTTTCATTCCACAATTCACTGATTTTAAGGCATCTACCATCACCCAGTCTGACTTCCAGCAATAAAATTTATCATGGTGCACGCAAGTCTCAGGAAATGCCTGCTAACCAGACACTTTACAATGAACATCACTAAAACTAGCACTCATGTAAGCATGTTTTCTCACTGAGTGATTCTGTATGTGGTCTATGCGATACTTCATCCCCCATAATCTGCACTTGTTAACCATTTCTCCTGTACCAAATCTGAAAATTCTGTAAATGCAGGTGAGGTGATTTTGCAGACCAGCTTCTACGATCTGCCTGAAAATTCCTCAGAGCTGCTGAAAGGGAAGTTGTTCTGCAGCTCCTGACCCCACCATATGGCCACGGTTAGGCTCAGCCTTCAACTCATCTGTGCAAGAATCGAAGCACTTGTGTCAAGTCTAGAACTGCTCTTCTGGACATCAGGAAAGGCAGAAAACCACTATGGGAAATAATTTTAATTACTAAAGAGCTTGATCACCAAATAAGGGTGCATGGATTTAACAAACTTCCTCTACTGTATTATGCATTAAAACCATTAATCCTCAAAGCTTTGTGAAATGGACCAACACAGCTGTTTGTGAGCAGCTGTCTTCAGCAGAGAAGCCAAAGTCCAAGAGGAAAAAAAGTCACTAGGTGTTAGCTAGACTACACACTGACAAAATAAAGATAACACCTGAAGCTACATACATTTATAATCCTGTGCCGCACATGGAGAAAAAACTCAGTGACAGGTTGGGGAGCATACTGGGTAGAAATTTGCAAGAATGCAACCAAAAAGGATAGAGGAATTCTGAAATCAATCTCAGGGGCTTGCCTAAAACCACATCAAAAGCATAATCATGGCAGCAGTAGCCATACCCAAACTCATATAAAGCTTGAGAACTGACAACAATTAAGTCATAGTGATACAGATTTCAGCTCAGCCTGTTCACCAAAACATGCAGGTCCTTTCCTAAAACTCGAGCCACTGTGACTTCGCTTGTACTATTACCCAAACTACCCCAATTAAAGATGTTACGTCATGTCATACGGCAAGTGACTATCACACCCCTGATCTGTAGACAGGAGCAACAGAAAGCTTTGATTCCTACATACCTGGACTTCAGCAACAACACTGTAGTTCATACTTTTGTACCTGGCACCATTTCCAGTCTCCTAACCAGGCTCAGCCTGGATAGCTGCCTTCAAGAAGCCGTGACAGTCTCATTCTGATCATAACAGAACACTCACAAGGCCAACTTATAAGTAGAGGGAAAGAGTCATGAAAATAATATTCTTCCTCACATGGAGATACACCTGAAACACAGACTTTATATCAAAGGATTCAGGTTCATAACATAAGGGGGAGCCGAATACAAGCTTTTTAAAAGTCAGCAGATTGGAGGCACAGGCCCATTGCCGCATTGTTATGGGAGGTACAAAAAGCAGTGATGGGCTGCTAATGTGACCCAGAAGAAAGCTGGACATCACAATCACAGAAGGAGGAAACCTCATCAATAACAATGTTTGTGGAATATATATATATATATATATATGCGCTCTTTTGCCCAGAAGGGTGTTGACAACCTAATTTTCAAGGAAATAGAGATACTGTTGTATAAGCAAACTTGTCCACTGAATCCAATGCCATCCCCTGTACCCAGTACGCAAAGTCAGCACACAAACCAGCAGTAAATTATTCAACCACCTATTGACGCTGTATTCACCCTCTCCTGATTTTGGAGCCATTCCTTCTGGAAAAGCTGGGGCAGAATGCTACAGCAATGCAGGGCTTGGGGAGATATCTAGGGAATAAGATGCACCCTAAAAGCAGCCTAAAAGTATAGGCTCTGTAAGTCCTATCTGTGGGCCTTTAGCCGGTCCCAAATGCCCTACAAAGCATTATCAAGAGAGAAATACTTATTATTTGTTTTAACTTGGATAGAAACAAAGCACTAGAAATGATCTGACTGGTTTCCATTTACTTGTCCGCAATCTACCCCAAGCATCCCAAGCATCTTCACACCAAGCTCCCTCAGAGCTGAGAAAACAAGATGAAATTTCTCAGTAACCTGAGTAGCAAATAGCCACCTGAAAGACCCAGTCTAATCCTGATGTAACTTTGCTAATTCCACTGTGCTTACTTTACTCTGTGCTTACTTTAAACCTGAATCTGGCCCCTAGATCCTACATTGCTCCACTTAACACAGCTAATGTGTGACTAAAGCTCTGCTCAGCTCCAGATGGCCAAACGTCAAATAAATTGAAAAGCAGCCATTGCCAAATCTCTACTTAAAAAAAGAAAAAACTATACAGAGGAAATCAAAGAGGGAATATGAACTCAGCATCGCAACACGCTGCCTTCCCTTTTGTAGCTCACTTTTACAAGGTATTTAATAATTTAAATTTAATTTAATAATGGAAAGATGCAAAGGTAATGAGAAATGCAATAAATCTCTGCCCCTAGCTACTAAACAACCTCCCAGCTCTCTTCATCCTGCTGACAGCGTTTATGTCCTCCAAGACAGAAAGCCACCATGTTCTAGATTAGGGGCAAGACCTCCATGCCCCTACTGGCACACAAGCTATTCCAAAGAGATACTAAAACTAAATAACAGCTATATCCAGATACTGCACTTTCTTTAGAGAAGATGAGGCATGGCTAGAAAGCAAAGTATGCACCAGGCCAAAAAAAAAAGGGTACCTGCCTGTGGTTCAGCTAACCCAGAGATCACGATCAGCAGCAACCGATCATGAATAACTGAATAAAAACATTTATATACATGCACATACAATTTGTAGGGTTCCTCACGTTTCCAGCAGTTTTCCAACATGGTTGCCAGGATGGCAAGAGAATTCAACTGAGCTGCTCGATTCAGAGCAGGGTTTAGCCTGGAAGGAGGAAGGGAGAGAGGGAGGAAGGGACAGCAATATTTTCATTAAAATACAGAACTTGAACTCATTAAGAGTAGGATCAATTTCCAGTTTTATACAAATTCTCTTCCCTGCACTAACTGACATCTGACATCAGTCGTAACACTCTACAAACAGCTAAAAGTAATTTTCACACCTTCCTTCTAGGACAGCATGTTATCTAGCATGTCCTAGATCAGATAAAGCAGATTGTGGATGAAATACGGATTTTACCTAGACTCTTGTAACTGCCAGGATGAATGATTCCCCAAAGATCACAATATCTACTTTTGTACTTTCAAATGCGGGAAATACTTATTCAGGTCCATGTAGCTTAAGAACCACTGTATATACAATTAACACTCTTTTACACATGCCAATGTATAACTGTCATTATCAACTAAATTTCTAAACAAGAATATATTCTTGAGGGTCTCTGTACTGCTGTAGTATACAAACGAACATGCAAAAAAAACCCCCTTGTTTTAAAGAAAGTCTCCAAAATAAGGGTTCAGACCAAACACAGCTGAATAAACCCCTATGTCCCATAGCATGGAACCCTGTGAGATACGAGATGTTAATGGTGAAAAGGCCTTGAGAAAGCTGTGTGCCTCTTCCTGCCTCAAGGCAGGATGAACTGTCTCTACAATCATTCTTCTGTTCAATGTCTTCCCCCACTTCATATCATTACCAAAAATCTGACCAATTCATCTCTCTGATTAGCACAAATCTAGAATTACTCTACTGGCCTCCACAGTTATTCCAGATTTATACAACGCAAGAGAGTAAAACTTGTCTTCAAAGAACTCTGCTACCAAGAAAGACTTTTTGTCAATATACTCTTTGCCCATGAAATAAGCATTGCAGTTTCTAAACAGTCATTCAGGCAAGAAATAGATTGGAAATAAACGGCATGCTGATTATTTTTTGAAGCACTTAACTAAGGAAAGATCAAATTGCTGTTTCTATCTCACCCTCTGATACTGCAGAATACTATGCTCGAGTGTAACCAACGGTACAGCCTGACATTTTCAAGACATATAAACCAGGAAAATAACCATTTTAGAAAGGCTTTTAACTTCCCGTTCCTAGTGGAAAATGGATTTGATGCTAAACATTTGCGCTTCCAGGATGAACTATTAATATTAAGAGTAGCATGCTTACAGAACCCATAAATATTAGTGGTAAATAGTGTTGGACAGAATTAAAAGCTTAATTAAAGATTTCCTACTGGGTTATTTTGCATTGCAGAAATTAGGGACAGCGGGGCAGAAAATGAAACTTCATAGTCGCCAAGAACTATTTCAGCCCGTGATGAGCATTGTTTCTGGAATACAGTCCAGCGAAGAAACATCAACAAATGCTTTACTAAGAACTGCACACTCGAAAGAAATTCTGAGCAGGCACACTAACGCACATTTGAAATGGAACAATACTCTCCCATGTGGGTGTCAAAACATTATTTTTTTATCCTAGCACTTGGAACAATCTCAGACACTCTAACTCTTATGTGGTCTATTGGCCACACTTTTGATGTAACATTTATTGCTGGAAATCAGAAAATGAGAACACACGACAAACTGAGTTTTCCTGCCAGCACAAAGGAAGATGTATTCGGACTAAAACTGTTAAGTTTGGAATTGTCAATAGCATTACTGTGTTTGGGCAGCAGCAGTGATTCCTGTGGAATTTATCCTCCAGTTATTCTGTCTTCCCAATTTCATTTACATGAAGTGTATTTTGCAAATAGAAAAACTACTTGTTACATTCACAAAAATCCTTTTGATCAGTTCTGGATGCATCTGTGGGGCTCTTCAGACATGTCAGAAATTAAAAGAACATCGTAGCTGATCTCGTAATTAATCCGTTCCCAGTGAGTTAACAGAGGATTTCTGTTGGCGTTGTGTGTTCTAGTTTCTTTATATGCCCAGCGGATGGCGTTTCCTAATTGCCCTAGGAAATCTTTTAATACTTCTGTTTGAACCATCAACTTGCTATGCAAAGAAAGCATTAGCAGAAAAGAATTAACTATGTATTGAAGGAAAACAGCAGATTCTACTTTTAATAACACGGACTGCGTAACTCAGTAGAATGGAAATGCACCAGGGCTACACCTGTTCCGTTTCACTGAAGATCGGCTCTTTGCTATGCGGACACAGACACGTGGCACCAAACTTAGTTTTATATTTTTCCCCTCAAAAGTCATATGCTTCTGCATGTGCTCCCTCCTCCTTTCCAGGCTCTGTGCTTGTGTGATATTGCTAGAGAAGCATAACTTCATATAGTTGGGAGAAAAACCTAATTGCTTAAAAATAGGGTCTGGCAGAGCACTGTCTCGTAGATCAGTCTGTGAAGTGTTCAGAGGTTTTAGGCAGCTAAGAGTTTTTCCTCAGGCGATTACACACCACTATTTCTTCCCTCTGCTCCCTTCAGAAAATCACAAAAATATTTGCAGCAATTGTAAGGACAGTTACTCCAGCACACTGCCTATGACTGACTGCTAGGCTACCTGGGGTGTCCAAAATCCAAAGAAATAAAACCAAAAAGCTTTTTCACATCAGAACACTTACAACAACTTTCTGTAACTCTCCAAATGTTCTCTACTCCCATCTCTTTTAATCTTTTTTAGATTCATGGCCAGTTCTGGTCTGTGTCAGTTCTGTCTCTGTACCAGCTTGAAGGATTTCCACACCCACTCTCTTGCCTCACTCTGCTTTAAGTAAGTCTCTTTTGCTCACTGTTCTCAGGTGCCCTTCTATTCCTCTTCCACTCTCCACAGCCCTTACTCACCGTCTCCTTCACCCACTGCTCTCGTGACTTCTCAGTCTCCAGAGGAAAGTGTAGGAAGCAAATTTAACAAGGCAGAACAAGGCTCAATCTCAACCTTGCTTCCTTAGAAAACTGAGTCATAATCTCTATTGGCAACATACAGATCTTGCTGGACCTGTACATTTGGAGGGAGGGTTCAGCTATGGAAAATGAGTATCATATAAAAACCATTCCATCTAAGTCCAATAATCTCTCAGGAACAGGAATTGCGTGGAACAGAGCATGAATTAATCTTCTCCCCTCTTTCAAATGGCTGCAGTGAGCCCCGGTGATTACAGTTTCTTTAGTTGTTTTCTATACATAGACTCCAAATCTGTTTAGGTGTACACATACACATTCACACGCATGCACACAACCACCAAAGGGATCTTTGCTGGGGTTACCCCTTCCCTGCAATTGCAGCCATGGTCCTCATGAGTTTCAGCTGGCTGCCTCCTGACCTACCCTCTCTCAGCCATCCCCTTGGGTAGCAGCACCAACAACCTTTACTAAAAAATACCTCCTGAGCATCATAAATAGCAAGATGGTAGGATTCTTAATCTCCCTTCAGGCACATAGTCTTTTTGCTTTTGATAAATACAGAGTGGCAACAATAGACAGAGAATAAAGTGCATCTTAATAGTACTGGTCTGCTCAGCCTGTGTGCCTTGCAGAAAGGAAAAATAAGAACTCCTGCTATCCACAAAAGCTGTCACCAGAGGACAAGAGAAAGAGGGGGAAATTGCTTTTGAAAAAAAAGTAACAAAATCTCCCAAACCTAAATTTTGAACATGTTTAACTCAATAGGATTTACTGCCCAAAACACAAGACCGGTGTTATTAAAGAAAACTTTAGATCTGCAGATTACCTGCATCAAGCAGGGAGCCAGACAGCAGGAAAACTCCCAGCAAAAGAAGGAAGACGTTGAATCTTGCCCTGCTGAACTTCTGCACCACCACAGACTGTACAGAACAAGCGGAATGCACAGTGCCATGCCAGCATGGCCGAAGGAAGAACAATACGTAGCCCTTTCATGGCACTTCACTCTCAAAACACTATGAACCTCTCAACATCCCTGCCACACAGATTTGAAAAACCCCTGCATTACCTAGGGACTGAGGTCATGTTACATCTAGATAAACATTAAAGATCCTAAAATCAACTGCCATGAGTCTAAGTTTTCAGCCATTTTCTTTATTGAATGTATTATCGATAGGAACTCGAAAGTATCAAAGAAACTTTACAAGTCTATGAGCTTTGTTGACCCATGCAACTCTGGAATTCTCAAAAATCTCAATTTATGATGGAAAAAGAAGATTAGATGGCTTTTTTTTTTACATTCTCCTTTAAGTTTTAAAATATTAAACCTAGAAAAATTTGCCCCTGTTGAGCTGCAGCTCTAAAGAAAGAACATCCCAACTGGCACTTCCTACATAAACATGTAGGAAAACATTTACTATGTTGCAAGCATGGAAAAAAAGTATGGTATCACTGTGGTAACTACAATACAGTCATAGATATTAGCCATTAAAATTTTTTTACATTTTAAATGACATTTTCAGAAAGATAGAAAGCCAGATGATGCAATCAGAATTTTATTGTAAATTAATCATATTATGTATGAACATAATCAGTTAAACTAGAGCCTCTTTCTCTGAAACGCTAGACTCCAAACGTGCATTGGACATCTAAGCACACAAAACTTTTTTGTCATTAAATATCAGGACATCTGGCAACAGAAAATAGAAAAAATATTTATAGACATTTTTGGACAGAGATTACTTCAGGTCAAGTCAGAAAGCATCCCTAAGCTGCAATCATAAAATTCTTTTATCGGTTATTTTGGATTTAGATGGTGTTACTAAGAGAGAAATATGACATAGGCTTTTTACAGCATCTGCCAATTCAACAATGATCAAAGTTTTATTATTCTTCCTTAGATCAAAGTCTGGACTGGATAATTTTGGGTTTATCTCCAGCTCATGAAGTAGAATAAACAGCTTTGGATAACCACATGATTATATAACAATATTGTATTCTTGCAATAAGTTTTGTTCTTATTTACATATGCCACAGGTTTTTAGTGGATTGTCTGATTATCGTTTAATTGTTTTATTGGCTTACTAGGACAACAAAACAGAAAATTATACAACAGCAGCAGAGGGCCATAGAAACATTCAAATCCTGTGTTGAGTGTCTACATTCATATGCAGAGGATATGCATGAGAACAGGTGAAACTAAAATCAAAAAAATAAAACTGGGAACAATTCCAGTGAAAGGTAATAGGTCTTACAACTCTGCTCATTATAGATCACTCAAGACATCTGCAGATTTCTTTTTGTGGAACATTCACACACACCTCGGCCCAGCCCGTTCACGCATGTAGACACCCTTCCTACTGGAATAAGAAAGGCCTTGGCAGAAAAAATTAGTATACTTACATTATGGTGACTTTCATTAATAGGCATAAAATATTACTTAACGGATAATACTCAGCATAGTTCCTTTTGCAACTAAACCTAATTTAAAAGGCGCTCACATTTGTGCTTCACTCAGGTGTGCTTTCATTCAAGAAAAAAAGGGTTTTCTCCTTTTGGTTTTCATTCTGAGATAACCACTGATTTCCATGTTGTCTATTGTCTATAGGCTCAACCATATTGCCGTTCCACTGAAAAAGGTATTTATTGTTATCTTCAGTGAAACAGCATGTCCTAAATCCATCTCTTCTTTTACACCCTAATTCTATGAAATTCATTCACCTTATGCAGTCTTTATGGAAGCCCACTCTTCCACAAATGTAGATCAAAAGGAGTGGCAACCTGGGAGACCAGAGAAAGCCAGTGAGGGTGCCCGAGCCCTGGCCCAGGCTGCCCAGGGAGGCTGTGGAGTCTCCTTCTCTGGAGAGATTCAAACCCACCTGTGCCCCCTGCTCTGGGGGCACCTGCTGTAGCACGGGGTGGGCTGGGGGATCCCCAGAGGGCCCTTCCACCCCCTGCCATGCTGTGATTCTATGAATACATTGGCATAAACTGTTTTGCGTTTTCTGTATGTCTAGGGTCACAGAGAGTTAGAGCTAGAACATCTTTCTCAGAGCTGCTGTTATACTCCCTTAGCTATGTTATTTTATCATTAACTAGGTTTCGGATCTTATCTAACCTGGTTGTCTCCCAGACTTCCTAATGCCAAAAATAAACTGAAGGCTTTCATCACCAGTTAAAAGGAAACTGTAATTTGAACAGCAGTTTTGCTGACTTCTCTGTTGATCAAAGATGCCTCATACGAGCCTGATGTGATAGAAACAAATTCAGCTTTATAATAACAGTAATTAAAGCAGAATCCTTTCATTGAGTGAAATCCCACAGTCCTTACTCATACGAGACTCACACCGAAGGAAACAGTAAGTTAAAATGAGAGCACATTAGAAATGATTAAGTTGAGGTTCCAGATATAGCAGAGGGAGTGATAAGTACTAAAATAAAGCTACAGAAACTGTTTCAGCTTTGCACTTTGGATCAAAATGTGTCCATCTCTATGACAATACATGACCTATTTTGCCATTCCAGAAGCAGAATAAACTATCTATCTTTATTGGGAAGGAAGCAGTAAACCAGAACTTCTTATCATGCCATCCTTGTAAAGCCCACCACGGTAAGACCACTCGCTTCTCTGACCTATCTCCAAAAGGATCACTGCTAAGCACCATGCCATTAAGTTACCAAGAAAAAAGTGTATGACCGTGAAATAGAAAAAGGCATCGTCAGCTTTGTGAACAAACAGCAACACATACTGCACTTTTCAGCATGCTCCCAAAAGAGGTCTAGAAGCACAGGTCTAAAAAGGCCTAAAAACTTCAGGGAGTCAGAAGCTCACAATCTGCTGGCTGCCTTGGACTAGTTTTCTTGTACCACCCTCTAAGTTGAAACTGCAAATATACCACAGGGGAAAAAAAAAATACCTTTTGCCTCACCTTTGAGAACATTGTCTTCTGGATGTTTCCTATTTTATGCTTTTGTCCAGTATGTCCCTCAGTCACAGCTGCACAGAGCAGGCATCTCTCCTGCATATCTCGCACTGTAAACCCACCAGCACAGCAGGAAAACCCCAGAGCCCCCTCTCTGCAGGCAGAGAACATCCTGGTGCCACAAAACACTGTGGCTCATCATACATTTTTACACATTGGTCTTTTTTACAATGATTACAACAGATCCTCCTTCCACTTCAAAATGTAGAGCTCAGATGAACAGATTAATAGTTTTCAACAAATGTGAAGTGCATGCAATCTTTTCTAGCCATGGGGAAGCAACTCCAAGGCTATGTAATCGCACCATACTCATCACGTCTGAGTTTGCTGAGAGTGGCCACAACAAACTGTTCGCAACAGCACAGAAGTCAACACAGGCTGCAAATGCCACACAAGAAACTGGGCAGATACTCAGACTGATAGCTCAAATTCAGCTCTCGCTAAAGCTCTACACAATCAGCACCACAGTGAGTTTAACTCAAATGTGCACACCTAAACAGCAGGCACTGCACTGTGGAAGTGGCCATGTTTCATGGTTTACATGGAACAAAGTGACTCACCGAAGAGCTAATTCTGGCTTACAAATGGGAAAAGGAGAGCGTAAGACTCCTCCATCACATCTGTACCTTGCTGAAACCTGTCTGGTCCAATCTCATTTACAAATTACGGATTTCCCTATATAACATATGGGACTGGTAAAAATACCAAATGTAATGCACAATAAAGTTTAGTTTACAGGACTGGGACTCTCATTTGGGTTCGAGCTTCTAAAAATGAAGTTCTTTCTGCAAACATGCCACAATAAGAGCTGAGCATTCAAAAAACAAGTGTATCATCACAGAGGTTTTTTTCTGCTATTGCTGTATAATGTCTAGGATTTTTCTTTGGGTTTTAATGAACAACAACACCTAATTATGAAGACATTTAGCCTAAAAGGTATGTGATAAAACAATCAGGGGCTACTTGCTGGTCTCAGAACTTACAGACCAAAGTCTGCTTTCCACTGCGTGTTTCTGCCTCTACACTGCAAAACTAAGAAATACTACACTAGTCACATGAACTAACCATGTCTGGTTTCCGTCTTCAATTACCAACAGATTAGATTAAAAATAATTCAAAATACTCAATTCAAACCTATTAAAAGGGGAAAAAAAAGAAATCTCCAAAAGATTATTTTCAGAGACTGTGAAACACATGAGCTTCTGGTGTTCTTTATAAAAGCAATTTTGCTGGCTTTTCCATCCATAAGCTGATGCTTATTTTCCTTCTGTGCAATTCCTTTCAAAGCCATGCATCTAAAATAGATTCTACCTCATTGTCCCAGCTTCCTCTTGTTGTTGCCATCAGTCTATGCAACTTTTTCCATGCATTCAGGACTAATTTTCATTAATCACAGAAGTGAAACAGCACAGACTAAGCTTTGTTGAGGGGAAAATAAGATAGGACAAAGAGGCAAAACTTAAAAAGGTACAGCTTAAAAGAGATACTACTGTTTAAGTCAGATACCTCGGTAAAATACTCTTCTTCCCCAACACAACAAAAGCTCTACCAGGACTAAAGATATGGCTGCAGCTACTGATTCTCATATACAGACAAGGACAGGTTGCAGTGCCAATCCAGGTGCTGATCCTGAGCTACTTAGGCCACTAAATTGAGGTTCAAGCCCTAAAATGAGTAACTGGAGAAAAAAAATGAGTCATTACATGTATTTGGAAGAAATAAACAGAAAGTACAGACAGAATTAAGAATCAGTATGAAATCAGTACAGAAGAAATTCAGGAGAAAAGCTGGAGAGAGAAAAACCTTCACAGCCAGTTCCAAATTTGGCACTGCATAGGTATTCAAAGGGGGCAAGAGCTGTGTCGGCATGACTGCACAGACAGCTCTGTCTCAGGTAATGCTACAGAGCACCGATCCCTGCCAGGAAGGTGCTCCTTTGGGCTATGGAGCCTTATACCAAGGAAAATGGTGGAAATCACTAGGACTGGAAGCACATGAAACTACAATAATCAACTATTTTAAACATACTAAAATTCTCTAATTCTAAAATAAAAGAAATGTCCAGCCAGCTTACATTGTCCTCACTCTCCAGGTCTCTTGGTGTGACAGCATTCGGTGACAGCCATGCACTAGTCACGCCACAAATTAAATCAACAACAGATTATTACATGCCTGAAAGAAGTACCTCTGACAACAACCAGAAAAACACAGCAATAGATTTCAGAAAGGATATGGCAGACAAGATTGCCAGCTCTTAAGTGGCTGGTTCCTTTAGGTATGAGCAATATTACTGTGAGAATCACAGACCATAATAAAACGTTCACCAGAAGCTCCTAGCATCTAGTTTTTAAACCAGTCACCACAGATCTCAATCAAAACCATCGCTGCCAGCAACAGCAGCCATGTCTACAGCTATCTGAGGAAGACTAGAAGATTAGGGAAAAAAAATAAAGGTTACTGGTGGAATATGTAGGAGCTCAAGATTTATTATGTAAGCACCTCATTGAAAAATCTGTGATTTCCTCACACAAAAGTTCACAACTGTGAGACGGATCAATCACGTGATATGCACCGTGCGGATGAACAGAGAACTGTTACCAAAGCAAAACAAAATGAGCTGAAGTTTATCATCTTCTGTTAGGAATCTTATTACTGACTTGTGTAAGAACAAACAAAGAGCCTGAGAACAGGCACAGAAGGCAGAAATTCCCCTGTTTCAACCCGGCTCTGACACTCAGGGAAAAGAAAAATATCATTTCAGTTCTTGTCTCACCTGTAAAACGAGGACAAAAATTCCCTCACACCAGCATTAATGGTGATTTATTTGTCTGAAATGAGAAGTGTTTGATCTACATTTGTTAGAAAATCAAATAGGAAAAGACAAGGATTGCAGCGCAAAATAAATTCTTTAGCTAAACAACCCTACTACTTTCACTACTGAGTAGGCTAAAAAATGCAATTACCTTATCTACAACACCCACACATGCAGCATCAGAGTGGCACAGTACAATATGTTAATATTAGACAGCAATAATATTTCTTTTAACATTGGTTTCTGTAAAAATTCAGTGACTTTTGTTATGGCACAAAAAAGGCTGACAAGACAGCACTATTGATAAACCTCCTACTTCATACACCTTCATTTTCCTGAAGAAGTTGCCTACTGGACTAAATACAGCCTCATGCCAATTCTTTCAATATTTAGAAAAAAAAATTAGCAAAGATCTTCGTATTTGACCGTACCAAACACTACCGTTTGTGCCTGCTTGCTCTAGCATAACTGAAGATTATAATAGTTAAAAATAGCCATTTTTCCATTAACTTAGACCTTCATGATAACAAGCAGTTTTGACAGTTTTTAAGCAGTTTGAGATAACATGCACAAGTAGGTCACAGTTATACTCAGCTTTAGAAAAATGTCTTTCATCCAGAGAATTTACAGCTCTTCGCAAACAAGCCCTTAGGTAAGCAACAAACTATAAAGCTTACTCCAACACCCAAACTCAGTCATGTATGAGTCCTAACAGCAACTACTTAACAACAGCTGGAAGTCGAATATGAAGCCTTTTGCAAATTGCAAAATTGAAAAGCCCGACTGACGTCAACGGCAGCTCTCCACTGAGCCCAACAGGCTGCAGAGCAGGTCATGAGAGTGCCCCAGGAAGGAGTCTAACTTGACAGAGCAGTGAAAAGGGATTTTCAAAGTTCATTTCAGCTCCTCACTAGATTTCCAAAATGATTATTTGTTCAAACTTCTGGGAATGCTCATCTGCGCTACTTCATCTGGCATTTGGTCAAAACATCTGCTAGAGCTGTACTATGAGGAAAGCTGCAAAAGAATGTTAGAGACCTTAGCTTTCATAACAGCAAGAGGTGAGGGACAGATATGAAGGACTGCAACAACCTAGTCTGTGAAGAGCGCAAGAAAATAAAGGAAAATGTCAGAAAATTAATCTTAAAGCACAGGTGAGCCACGAGTCCCTCATAGCAACCCCTCTGAAAAAGTTAACTACCATTATTTCCATTGTACAAGTACAGAAGCATAAAACTCTTCATCTGGAGTTCCATTTAAGGTGAAATTTCATGAATTTGTGTTATTAGTTAGACTTTTTGTATTGAATTACAATCTGTCATAACGTCATTGACTATATGGGTAGTTTTGGTTAAATAACAACAGGGAACTAGAGCAGAAGATTTAAAAGGAACGGTCCAAAAGCACAGAGGTATGGCTGGGTTTCAGGAGTTTCTTCTGTCATCTGTTGCAGTGAGTTCACTGGATCATGCTGCCTCCTGGAGCAAAAGAGATGAACAGAGAGCTGTGCAGATTGAACACTGATAATATTGCAATGGTTTTTTACTACCCCTTGAATATCTTCTGCAGTTTAGTAACAAAAATTACTAAAATTACTAGCACAGGTAAATGTTTAACTCTTCTGGTATTCTTGTTCTGCTTGGTATATAATTAACAAGCAGACAGCTCCAAGTGTCTGATGCATACAGAATACTAACGATCACCTTTTGGACAGCTACCATGACACAAAATATTAACGATCAATATTCGCTGAGCATGCAGACCCTAGTGATACAGAGGTTTTAATGAGACTGCGTACGCATGAGGTAATCTGCCTTCATGAAGCAAAGGGTCCCTATCTGACATTTAAACAAAGCCCTACTCTCTTGAAGACTTACTTCTTATTCATGCTAAATTCTCATGAGTAACCTCATCAAGACCCGTCAAACCACATAAGCATGTAAAAGTAAGTTCATATGTGAGATTATAACAGCAGTAGTGTTTAAAATGGTTAATAACAATGGTCTATACTGCTTTACACACAAATAGCCTTCAGTCAGTACTGAATTTACTGTGCGAGTATTTACTCACACAGACATGCTTATTTTCCAACCAAGTCAATGTTTTAAAAACTGAAAAGCAGATATTGATAGAAATTAATATCTTAATCTCTTTTATGAATCTTATTCACTACTTCCCTGAAGTCCTATGGACTCTCTCTCTCCCCAATTAATTACTCTGAAAAAACGAGATGGCAGGGGAGAGGCTGAGAAAGAATTCACCCTTCTTCTCCAGGCAGCTCTCCAGCAGTATGAAGCAGGCATCAAACATCATGTGTTGTGCAGACGAATAGGAAAGAGGGATGGTGGGGGGAGGAAAAGGGAATATGGCCAGTGGAAACGTTCCCTGGCTTCCCATTCTGTACAGCTCAGTTTTGGGGAGTCACCCGCAGAGCTGAAATGGCAAAGTTTTTCTGTTGCTTCCTCAAATCCTGGTACCCCTTTGAAGCCAACAAAACTAATCCATGTTACAAAGCTTTGCTGGGTTTTCCACACAAGTACTAATGCAGCCTTAGCACAGCACTGACGCTAATATACTTAGTGGTCTTCCAGAAACCGGTTCTTTGGAGACCGATACAGTCCACTTCTTCCTAAAGCAAGGATTCTACTGTACCACTAAGAATTATGCTGCTGTAACACCATTTATTATTTATATCGAAAATGGGTGTGATGCTTTAGGAATATGGTCCTAACCACAAAATGCTGACAGCCTTTCAGCAGTCACACCATGCCTTCCTCGTCCACAAAGCTCATTTGGATGTCAACAGGAATCCAAGCAAATGAAAGAGCTGGTCCATGCTGAGCAGTATTTAATACTTGAAGATGCAGAGAAATAAAGGGACCAACAAATAGGATGTATCCCTGCATTCAGGGCTTTGCTAGTTTGTAATACATGTCACGGTTTAAGGCTGCGCTGGCTATTAATTAACGCATAATTTTGACAAAGTATTTTTTCAATTCAGAGATAACCAGAAAGTGTTTTCACTTGTCATTACTGCACAGGTAATTTTCTCTCTTCAGAAAATGCTTACAAGTATTTCTGCTTTGTTATGACAACGTTCAGAAAATGCTTAACTTTATGCCTCCCGTTCTTTGATTGGTACTCACTATAATAAAAAACCTAAAGCACCAGTCTTTGGGCCCCATCTGCATCAGCTTCTGAAATCAGAAGGTTGGGACAAGACAGGATCTGCAGTCCGAGAGGGTCGATCTGTTCACGTCCAGCCCGGAATTACCAAACACAGAGTCAGAGCCCACGCACAAATGCGTGCGAAGGACAAAGGCTACTCAAGCTTAGGCCATTATTAAAACGAACGCAAAACTTGAAAACGTTAATCTCGAGCCAGGTGCAAACGCCCACCAGAGGCAGGACCCGGCGGCAGGGTTCCCCGCCACACCCGAACAGCAGCGCTCGCTTCACAACGACAGCACCAGCCGGGTGCCTCGCTAGCGCTCAGCACCGGGACCACTCGGTATTTCCTAAGCAGTAATAGCCACCGAGTTCTGACCCCAAACCCCCCTCCGCACAACCACCCTTTTCCTTTCTCTGCATACACGCGCTCCCATCACCACTTAAAAGGCACCAAACCGCCGCCCCGCGCCCCCGCGGCCGCCCCTCCCGGGCGCTGGGGAAAGGCGAAGCGGGGTCACCAGGCCCGGCCCGGCCCGGCAGGTGCGGCTGGGCGCCCGGCCCCGGAGGATGCTCTGCGGCACCGAGCCCGTTCCGCAGCCCCTTCCGCGGCCCGGCTACAGCTCGGCACGGCGCCGGCCGCTAGGGAGAAATCTCCTCGCTTCCCCCTGCTCCGAAATCGCCCGCGCAACCTCCGCCCAAGCGCAGCGAGCGCACGGGCACTGCAGCACGGCAGCGCGCGCAAGGTCAAGCGCGGCTTCTCCGCCCGCGCCCAAGTCGCTCGCAGAGACGCGGAGCTAGGCGCGGCAGGGACCCACCTCTGGCAGACATGGCTCAGCCGGCCCGGGAGCC
>VZSC01001971.1:255482-268428 GCA_013398225.1 Steatornis caripensis
AGCGGAGGGGAGGGCCGGCGGAGGGGCCGCGGCCGCAGCGGCCCCCGTGAGGCGGGGAGTGCGCGCTGGAAGCGGCGCCCGGCGGGGGCGGTGAGGGGCTGGGGGGGTGGTGGCGGTGGTGTCAGGAATCAGGCGATGTTCGCTGCCGGTGCGGCCCCAGGGAAGTGGCACGCGCCCGGGCGGCAGCGCGCGTCTCGTCGCATGGCGATGCGCTCGGGGAGAGGCACAGCGGCCGCAAAAGCAGAGCTGGAAAAAGCGCCGCCAGACCTTCTGCTCCTTAAAGCGCTGGGTGGAGGGAGGGCCCTTCCCCTGAAATCACGGACGGGGTCTGTTCGGCGGCAATTCGGCTCATGTATGACCTGGCACTGAAGTCCGTGGCACAACTTCAAATTCACCCACCGAACAGCAACAGAGCATAGCAAGTGTACACCTGCGTCTCTCTATGTAAATCGTATATAAACATAAACATTATAGCAATGTTGTCTGCAAGACGACCTTGGCAGTAACGTACAGGAAAGAGTACTCACCTTCCTCCTGGCACCTTAATCAAAGCAGCAAGCAAACAGCTGCAGAGCACCAAAGAACAAGATCAGTATCTAGCGGACACCCCTCCCCACGGTCGCCTAGCCTCCCGGCTAACAAAGCCAAATACTCCCAAGCCACCCTAAAAAGAAAACCCCTGTGCCACCAGTTTATTAGATGCTGGCAAGAGTTACGCAAAACAACAATCTGGTTTGTCCAGAATTACAGGTTGGAAGACCACATCAATATAGCAAAATGAAAACATTAGAGCAGACTGTTATCAATTTTGGAATGGGCAACTATTAAGTAAGAAACAGAAAGCGCAATCTGTGATGTTCAGCGAGGAGCCAGCATGCAAACTAAATGACAGGAGAGACTGAATCACACTCCTCCACTCTGCTCTACCATACATCACATCTTCATACTAGCAAGAAGCCTACACCATTTTTCCATCAAAGAAACCAATTACCAAAACCCTCCTATCTAAGAGAGGCGGCGAAGAATGCATCACAGTGTGTCCGCAGAGCAGAAATGGATGCTAGTAACAAACGTCTCACACATTCCCACTGCCGTTTGAAAGCGCAGCCTAGCCACTGTGTCTGCTCTATCAGACCAACCCTCTGGCAAGGCTTTTATGGCACTCACCTTCCCCATCGCGCGCCAACTGAGCAGGGAGTGCGTATGTGTAAGAAAGCGTGGAAGCAGCAGCAGAATGGACAGCATCCCTCTCATCTGGTGATATACGTACAAGAAATGGATTGGCACATCTGTTTCTGTAGTATTGAGTATCAATGACTTTTAGTCCCATTCGGCTCTGTTTGCCATGGAGCACCCCAGTGTCTCCCGCACTTCAGTTCAGTCATACTCATTATGTCATTCTGATTTTTTGCACATGGCAAATGTTTCTGAATGCTGCAGCAGGAATGAAATAAATCCAAGTTCTTCTTATCCTTCCCAGCTCCAGTGGCATTATCCTTACTTGGTGATCTCACATCAACTTGAAAAACAGTTCCTTTCCCTGTTTTCTTTTCTGAAATTAGTAGAATTTTCCACTTGGAAACAACTCAGGTTTTCCCTCTTGTCCAAAAAGTGAACGTTTTCCTCAGTCAATATACTATGACACCATTTTGTATTTCCAACTGAGTCATTTCCTATGCACTTCCTTCCGTGAGTTTCTAACTAGCGCTATCAAGGGTTCTCCTATGTGATACTTAACAGATGGCTTTAAAACGAAGGTTCAGGAACATGCAGAAATTAGCTTTCTAATGAAGAACTTCCTTTCTTTATACTGCTAGGAAGTAGGAAGGGAAAGACATTTGTAACTTGGGTTTCTATAGAACACAAAGAGTTTATTCCATTTACTACGTAAAGTCTTCAAGGCAGAGAAGCTCAACAGACATGTTAGAGAATGCGAAAATGGATCAGATACAGCACTCATTTATTAAAAAGAGCATTTTAGCTGAGTTTCCAGAGGAATAAAGGCTGATAGTTTTGTTTTCCTGTCTGTCCATGAATTCCTCTCCAAAAATTTTCAGATTTGGATATGGAGGATTTCAATTCAAGTTGATTAAAAGGTGTAATTCAGAAGTTCTACATCCCTGCAAGTTCTGTAGAAGTTAGCACAAATATTAGAATAAGAGCAATTAAAATGAAGGAGAAAAGCTGCAGTGGGAACTCAACTGTTACCAGTTCTAGAGGACATGTCTTCATTAGCCACAAGTTTCAGTCAGGCAATCTGCATGTGTGCAGCTGAATCAGCCTCTGCATTTGCTGTTTCAGATCCTGCCAGTATCTAGGGAATGTGGCAGGGAGCTGAAGAAGGTGGAAGAGGGAGCTACAGAGAAGTGAGACACCATCATTACTGTTTTACAGATTAAGACCTCAGATACTTAGATAAGAGATGTTGAGTCAGAGAAGACTGGACAAGCCAATCCAAGAGCTCAGCGCTGCTTCTGCAGGGGGTGGACATGTGCTCTCGTATGCACTCGCTCTTCTCTCACTCCAACCCGTCTGCTGCTGCTCCTCTCACTGCAGCACCATCACCAAGGGTCCGACCCTCAAGGAGCTAGTTTAGCTCATTAATTAGCAAAGAATTGCTCACTTTCTTGCACTGGGTTACTTTTCTGCCAGATAAGGATACAGAAGAACAGAGGAAGAAACCAGAGGCTCAGATAAACACCGGAGCTGACAGAAGGCGAGTGCAGAATTGCACAGCCAGGAAAGGGTGAGGAGGAACCATTAGAGAGAAAAGAGATGATCCTTTTGAGCAGCAGCAAGCTGATGAGCTGTTTGATTGACTGAGCCATTTCCTGACTACTTTAGAAGTCCATTAAGGAGCAGTGATTGACACTGTTTTATTTCAGGCATCTACCTGAGGCTTCTGAATCAGTCAGCTGGGAAGCAGGATCCTACCTCCTACGTTTTCCTATGCCTGTACAGACAGCCTAGGCTTCTAACTCAAGTTAGTGTAAAAAGATCCACTAAGGTCAACATTTTTTAAAGGTATTTGGGCTTTAAAAGATGCAAACAGGGACCTCAGGATTTTTTAGAGATGCCCAAACAGATTCATCTATTTTACCAACCAACAGGTGTTTCGAAATCCCCTATTGGTATTTTCAGATGCCTAAATGCCCTTGAGGAGCCAAGTATGTTGTCCAAGGTCACATAGAAAATCTATGTCAGAGCAAAGAATAGTATCAAATAGTATTCAAAGAAAAGTATCCCAAATAACGGACGGATTCTCTGTGCAGGATACCTTGCTGTCACTTAGCCGCTGTGTGAATAGATAAAAGAAAATTCAGTTTTCCTTCCATGAAGTAAACTGGGTTGAGACAAACAGAAAACTCTTAAGAGAATAAGAATGTCCAGGTAACCTGTAAGTTTGAAATGTGAAAACATTAATCCTTACTGAACTCTTACAGCTTATAGCTTTGGCTATCCCACAATTTGCTGGTACCAGTCATTACAGTCCCTGCCCTTCTCCCTAACCTCTCAAAAAGAAGAAATAAACTATTGATATTTTTAGCATTTATTCCCAGGAAAATGAGGTTTATAATCTTATTGTTTGTCCTTCATCACTCTTGAACCAGGTTGTCACATGTGAAAGTAGGATAGTAGTTTTCAAATTAATTAAGATCCCATCAGTTGTATGTAAATCATTATTTTTCATTAAAATTCAACAAGAATGACTTAGCATGGATGAAAAAGCAGGTAGAAGTCAGCATTACATCTTTGACACAGATAACTCATCAGTCAGAACGTACCCATCTTTGCACAACATGGTATGTTTCCTCTTGAAATCAAATCATTGTGACAGAAGTTAGAGGAGTTTTTTGGAACAGAAGACAAATTCTTACAGAAGTAGGCTTCAAAGAACAACTTCTGTGGTCAAGGCAAATGACAAAGATGGCGAGGACTGGCCTGAATAATCTATTTAACTGTATTTCACTGAACTGATATTGGGATGCTGAAGAATGTTGGAAATTATAGGGTTTTTCTACAAATTTTTACAACGTAACTCCACTGGCTCCTTTCTTAGGGAAATCAGACCTATAGCAGTCATACCAGAAAGCAACAAAATCCAGAGCATTACTAAGTCTTACGATTTAATCGGAATTTTAATAAGCTCATAATAAGTAATTCTCTGTGACATGAATGACACGAAAGCAAGACAGCTCTCTGACTTTCAATATAAGACTCTTAGCAAAATTTGCAATTAGTCAGTAATGGACAGCATATTCATATAAATACATGGCCTGTCACTGATTTCAGTGAGCTTCAAGGGGAGCTCCCACTAATCTCTTTTGAGATAAGTTCCCATATATATCTTTCAAAGGAGAAACTGAGCTCCAAATTACGCACAGCAAACATTAATAGAAATGCTTTACCAAGGGTTTTTTTCCCCAAATATCCCACATATACATACGTAAAGAGACTTAACCAACAAACAAACAAACAAAAAGAATAACAAAGTTAGAAAGTTCCCCTGAGCGAGACAAATCCCAAAGTCATGTTCTTTATTTTTTTCATTGCATAGAACCGGTTTTCTTAATTCTCTGCATGTTATTCAATCCTCCATATTGTCTCTGGTATATGCACTTCTATGGCAGAAAGCATAATATTGAATCTATGTTTCCTAAGTCAGTACTGAGTACTGGATTCAAGAACCCAAAAATATTTACACAGATCACATAAGATCATGCTATCGCATAAATGCTATAGGTTTTATAGAATCAAGAAATATTGGTGGATCCTGGCAGCTAAGGAAAAGCCCCCACATAAGCCTGTTAATATCTAGTCTATGTTGCTCTTGCATTAAAATGGCTAATGAACCTGTGGGAACTTAGGGCACAAGGGCCAAAATGACAAATTCATTTCTGAGAGTCAGGTTTGGAAAGATCAGCTAAATGTTGGCCAGCATTTACTACTGAAGAACTTCAGCATCACCCCTCTGTGTGTACCCTTATTAGGAAGATCCCAACAAAGAGCTCAGAGTCAGAAACTTAACGAAGTTTTGCATCAGATTCTCACAGGCTCACACATGAAGTACGAACTATGAATAAGAGCTGTGAATCTTGACTCCTAAGTAATTTTTTCTTCTAATTTTGTATTCAGTGCATGCCTTCAGGAGATATAGAGACAATCCTATAAACTGCTTTTGTTGTTAATTATAAATTAAGAGGTTTTGGATCTGCATGAAGTAAGGGCGTTATCTCTCTGTGTGCCCTACTTTACCTTTACCCTAAATAATTTGCCGTGGCCAAACTGAATTAGATTATGCAATCAGAGTTGGTGAAATGTGCAAGCATTTTTACATAGAGTAACTTTTACATCTGCTATCAATGTAAAACATGACAGCAATTTCCTTGGTCGAAGTTCACATTAGCAAATACGTTTATGAGTAACATGGCAAGAATAGCAAAGAATATTCTGAATAAACCAGAGTAGAACTCTCTCAGCACTCCTACACATGCAGAAAGTTTTAGGAGTCAGAAGCTAAAAATCACCTGTGGTTGCAATTACAATGAGCCAAACTCTGAGAAGTGTACACATTCTGTTGTGAACAGCCATGCTTATGTGGGATAGAAAGTCTGGGGCCGAAGAAATTAATTATCTAAATCAATGTGAAAGTACATCAGTGAGCAATCTGACATCTAATCGTAAGAGAGACTTACGTTTCTTCCCATACTCCTGGAATTCACACATTGCCGAGGCTGTCTTAATTTCTCAAATGCTATTTTCTTTATACGTATTTTCTATTCTAATCACTGTATTGCAGGGCCCTCTGGCTGAGAAGTATAGAAGTGGACAGGCATCCCTTCAGAGTACATTAAGATCATTCCTTAATTAGCTGGTAGACCCAATTTGATTTGAGACACACAAAAGTAATGGCTCTTTTTCAGGAACTGAATGCCTTATTCCTTGTCATACTAAGTCAAGATAGCAACCCCTAGTCCTGAACCTGGCACTGATCAGGTTTACAGCTAAGGCACATGCTTGGTGTAGACACATCCCCTTAGACAAAACCTCCTTGAAATTGTGACGGCTGTTTCACAAGGACTCAGGACATACATGGGAAAGAACACAGGCTGGCCAGCCAAAGGCACAGTCTTCTAGTCATGGTAACAGTAACTCGAATCTTGAAAGATTCCTGAAGAGATTTGGAAAAAAAGAAAAACATTTTTTCTTAACCTGTTAGTCTTGCCCATTACATTCTGGATATTTTCTTTCTCTTGCCTATATCAATCAGTAAACGTATCTGTTGGACACGTGAGATATTTAAAGCTCAGGTCTAGCTAAGTCTTCTCAGGCAATTTTTTTCTTTTAATATGTTTTAAAAAAAATAAAATACCAGAAGGCTTAATTCAGTCAAGTGATTTTTTTTTTGTCCACTTTTCAATCTGTTTGAGTTTAGGGCTGATGTTACTTCTCCACAGCACTAGGTTGTTTATTCCACAGCAAGTCACACTGATAGATAGAGATGCCAGCAGATGACTGAATTCTCCAGTTGAGCACATTGCTGGAGTAAAAGACGAGGTCAGGCTGCCCTCTGCGGGCTACTATCTACACTGGGATGAATTGTTTTGCAACAGCTCACGGAAGCTGATTAATGCTAGTACAACATTTCTACATCTGAACACAGAATTTTGATGTATGCTGTACATGTAACACCAAACACAACAACTGGCTTTCTGCTGCCTGGTTGTTACTGCTGGAGAGGAAGAAGGAAATGCAGCCTGCACATGTCTGATTGCAGCACTCCAGGTACAAATCGCAGCCCAGTACGACACCACCAGGGAATTCCCAGAAGACCCGGAAACTGGGAATAACAGCTTCTCAACATAAAACCAGAGAAACTAAATGGATGTGGAAATTTCAGTTGGCACATGAGCTGCCAGGCAGCAATCAAGGACAGTGCATTACAGCACCACTCCAAGATCTAATCAGGAACTGGTACCATTATATTAGGCATTACAAACACAGGTCTGCTTATGTTAGTGTTTCACAACATAAGGACTGAATGTCAAACTAGTTCAAAGTAGCCTCAGGCCAAAGAACAGAGATGAGCAACAGAAAGATTTCTGGATGACCCTGGGTCTACTGCAGACTTCATTTTCTTTGCTTGTTGTCAGTAGTGCCTCCAGCTCAGTTCCTTAAAGGCTTCATCCAAGTGCAGACGCTCATTCCTACAGGGCTGATGACTCAGGAGGAATTACAAAGGATCCGGTTGTACATAGTTTTTCTGGAAATGCAGTTTGGCTCAGAGGATAGCTTCTGAGCATGAAATTCTAACTGGAAGTGATCAGATGGCTCCCTCTGTCCTCACCCATAAGTAAAATAATGCCATGGTGACGCACATGGTCACTCTAACTTCTTTGGGAACCACACAAGAATTCAGTTAGTTGTCAAGAAGGGTAAATCTTTGAATACAAGACCCTTCCTAAATTCACTGGCGTTTTGTTGTTGCAAAGATGCAAGCATCAGGTGGAATGTGAGAGCCACAGGAGGTAAGTCAATGTCTTTGTAAACCCAAACCAGTCCTGTAGCTTCAAATAACATCATTTGAGAACCAAGTGGGACAAAGGAACTGCTAAGATGATGAGCTGTTATGTGTAGCAACCACAGCTTTTACAAGCAAAGTAACAGGCAGCAGTTAAGCCCAGACATAAAATTTCTAGTTGGTATACTAATTCATTCTACTCAGGATACATAGGGCTATTTTTTTCCCCAAAAAATTGCTATGAGGGATTCTTGCTGAACTTTGCTGTTTTCTGTCCTACAAATGAAACCAGGTCACCTGTTCCCTCTGCTGATGAGAGCAGCTTCCTACGTAGAAGCCCTGACCGCAACTCCTTGGAGTTACTGGGCGCCTTCCTGGTATAGCACAATACTGAAGAACATCACTGGACTTTTGTCATGTAACTCTATGGATAGTGAACACTGGAAAGCGTTGTGACACTAGTATTCGGGCCTTTCTAGATAACTGTGCTATCAATAATTTAAAGTTAATCATAAAGCCACTACAGAGTACCTTGCAGCATAAATATTTTAGACACCTGCTTCAAAATCAAGACATTTTACAGTGCCAAAATTTAATATCAGACTCCACAGAAGATTTCAATTATGCCTCAGGACAAAGAGATCTGAATTGAAACACCAACAAAAACTTACTTTTAATTGTGGACTAATGCAGAAGAGAGATCTGCTGAAAGTTTCTGTACTTGTTTGGTAGTAGTGCGCCTGAACTATTCTGCATAACTCATGTTGACTATCAAGATCAGCTTTTGCTTATGATTAAACAGATTATCTGATGACATTTTAGGGATGAACAGATCATAGCCCTAAATCCAAAGATGTAAGTAACAATGAAATCTTATTATGCATTAGAAAACAAACAACACAGTGAGAGTTGATCCAAAAATGACTCAGAAATCTCTTAGTAGGGTCAAGGCTAAGCACCTAAATTCTCCCCAGAAATACAGGCAGATTCTGGTTGCTAGACCTCCCTCTCTGCAAGTACACAGATGAATGGTTGAGGGAACCAATTTATAGCAGCTGGACCGCTCAATTATTTTTTTCCAATATTGTAGGGCAAAATCCACTTTTATGTCTATTTATACCACATTCAGACTCTTGCAGTCATTACAGTTGCAATACAGCATAAACCCAGAAGTTTATCCTTAATCTTTTAGCTTCAGCTTCCACTACCATGCAAACAAGTAAACTTGTGGTCCTGCTAACCCACAGACCTCAGTGAAATTGGCTAAGCTCTAACTTGTCATCTTTGAGAGTATTTTATCTGGTTTCAGTAATTTATTATATCCTAACACTTGCAGATACCGTATGGCAGAACAACCATATGTTTATCTATAGAGGAAAGCTTGGATTATAAGGCTTCCAGTGGAATAGAAACATTTGAGGAAAAAATGATGTGTTTGGAAAATAAATGTCTCATTTCACTGACAACACGTACTTCTTGTGGTCTCCTTTACAGCCCATTATATAAGCTACAGCACAGTAACTGAAGTACGAACATAAGAAATAGCCTACTGGGCATGCATATTTGTCCATCCAGTCCCGTACTGTTTCTTCTGCAGTAGCAATAGTGGCGTAAAAAGACACTTGCAGATGTGACAGGTAAGCAACTAGACAATAGGTTAATGACTAGGAAGTTTGTAACCCAACAGAAGACAAATGAATGTCTCTACAGGAGTAGACGTGCAGCTGTGGAGCAGGATGCACAGACCAGGAAATACCTGAAAATGGGATTTAAAGAAATACTGCATGAGCTGATTATGTGGTGCTACTAGCGAATCAGCAAGGAAGGAGGTGTGGCACACAGCCGAGAGCACAGACAACCAGAAAATTCATGATGGAAAACATCAGCGAACAGAAGCATGTGTGATACTGCATCTAAGACACTGATTCAACTTGGGAGAGAAGCATAGTCTGGATTTCAATCCCACTGTATGCCGTTTGGTATCCAATACTCAGAATACTTGCTTTCTATAACAAAGTCCAGAATCAGAAAGGTATGAAGATGATTTTAAACATCTCTTTAGCTCTCCTCAAAAGCAGGGATCATGCTGAGCCACTAACACTTCATTCTTTATTTCATCCAAGTAGTCACTGAAAACATAGATGTCAATCTGGTTATTATAAACACAATAAATTCCTGCACACAATATAAATGGATATTATGTATAGCTCTACCAGCATGTTTTCATTCTGGGGTACAAAAATGTACCTTCCAAATCCTCAACCTCTCTGAAGCAAAAGTCCCAACTGCAGGAAGTTCTTCTGCAATGTAGACAAATACATCCATTAGAGACTGGCCTGGTGCCATCAATCTGAATAGCAGAGAGCTTTTCAGCTAGAAAGGCTAGCACATTATCTCATTGTCTCACTCCATTTAAATTGATTCAATCTAGACAATTTCATTAATTTGTAAGAAGGAGAAAAGCTAGTTCCCAAAAGATCTATCAATTAAAATAGCCTTGCTTTCAAGTTGTGTCTTAATTCACATTCAAGCAAAACATTCACTGCATGTGCCACCCCAAAAAAAAACTACCTTGCCAAAAAAACCAACCCCAAAACAAGTAGAGCTCTGCTCTCAGGTGTAATAAAATAAGTAGTAATAGTTGTGCTTGAGCAGGTGAAGATGTATTGCTGCATATGACATGACATCGGTAGACTGACTGTAACTGAGTCATGTCCAACTGAATCATCTCCAATGAGAACAAGAAGTATCCAAACAGAATGCAACCTCAGCTGAGGTCAGTTCTTTTGCACAGACACTGGTGAAATAACTTTTCCACTAGTTTCCAGTGACTTGCATTACTACTGGTCTGCCAGTATTTATCTAATACTCCCAGCAGCAAGAAATATCTCCATATACTTGAGAAATTTGAGACTACTTTAAAAGAGCATAAAAACCCCTTATTTACAGTTTGCAACACATATATGCACCACAGATTGGATTCTGCAGTATGGCTACAAGTTCAAGCTCAATATATTGGTAAGTAAATGCAGGGTTATTTGCAGAGACTCCATTTGTTTAATAGGCTTAGGGATAATGATATAATTGTGATATTTTGTTTCCTTTACTGCAAGGCATTTCATATTGAGGACTCCTAATAAGAACTCACTTTTACAACCAAAACCTGAATTCTAACCACAATTAAATGTTCTGTTTAAAAAAAGTGTTTTCATATACATCAGGCACTCTTAGAATAATGGGGCCCTCAAGCATTAGAAAAGCTTTACCTCACCATCTGTGAAGAAGTGACTTATGATTTCATAAATTGTGAAGGACACTTAGGAATACTCTCACTGTTATAAAACTGTCTCCTTTTATATCTTCGTGATACCTTACTGTTTCTTTATTCATTTTGCTGCTCAGAGATGGGAAGGCCCAGGCACACACAAAAGACATTTTTGCAAAAACAAATGAATTGCAAAGAACATTTTAAATTACCATGTTCTCTTAGACACCTTAATCAAGCATGCGTGCCTTAATTCCACATTTTCTTCAGAAACGATGCAGGCTCCAAAATGGTATCTATGGTGAGAGAATGGAAAGGTCCCCATTAACATGGTAAACACACTCACATTGGTGGGAGAAAAGCTGTGCCACTACTCAGCCCGCTTGCTGACAACATGTTTGCATTCAAGCCTACAATTCGCAATTTGTTTTTCTTTTTTTAATGAAAGCAACACAAACCTGCAATACTAGCCATATAAGCAGGCTGGATGTAGCTCCTGAACTGTACTTATAATATAAAAATACTAATATAAATAAATATAAATGTAAGTATTTACATATTAAAATATACATTAGTAGTCATAATAATCTGATGTATTGCAAAACTATAGTGGACAACACTTAAATTCATCTGAAGAAGGGTTTGCCTCCTAGAGCACAATTTAAAAGTCTAATAGAACTTTTAATGTTAAATCATAGAAGACAGCCACCTTCCAAATGCACCATTTGTCCAGTTAATAATTACCTAAACACAGAGGTGGTACATATTTTTCATTATATGACTACCCACACAGAAAATTTACATTTGCTATAGAATATAACTTTACGAACCCAAAATAAGCAGATTTTTAAAAAAATTATTACCTTTTAAATTTATGTTATTTGATATGTCTGGACTTTGAGGAGGAAATAGCCAGCTCTGCTCCTTAGCCACTTCAGCAAAGGTGTCCACATACAACTAGTATCTTCTTCCATACAGTACTTGGACTGTAGCTCTCCGTGCCTGCAAAGCATGGAGGTAGTAACAATGATCAGTACAGCAGAATCATTAGTAAGACTTCATCACAAGATCAACAGTCATAGTCAGACTTCCCAGATCACACAATTTAAAACACAGCAGTTAAATAGTAGTTTTGTCCTGTCTTTTGGTTTGTATCTCTCTGCTTGGTCCTAGCATTTGAGGACGTTGGTGTTCATTCAGCTCCAAAAATTAATGAGAAAGTTTTTCTCCATTTGGTACTACAGGTTCTCTTCGCTTTCCAAGACTGGTCTGGTACCTTCCCAACATTTCACTCCACTCCCCAGTGCCAAATCAATCCTGTTCCCCTACTTCAATGTGCCCAGCGCCAAAACACTATCCCATGAATTGCAGCTATTCCCAGACCATCACACTGCCCACAGCCCAGCCTCTCCTCATGCCACCTTACCTCTGCTTTTCCTGCGGCGGGGATGATCTTCTCTGAAGTATTTTGCTTGGAGGTGAAGTAAAGCTCCCTTTGTCTCCTTTCAAAGCTCTGGGGGGAAAAACCAGCAGTGAAACGGGTAACACACGCACTGCCACAACCCCTCCCATGCTGCAAGCCCCAGAAGGACCTCAGCCAGGAGCACACCACCAGCCCCATGGGCCTCTCACCCAGCCGCAATAAGATGTGACTGGCTTTCTGAGCGTGCTTTGTGGAGAGCCAGGCATTTCCTTGTTTCCCCGAGGACCTCACAGTCCCTGCAGACCGTGACAGATCCCAACTGCCAGTCGGGCCTTCAGCCACCCATGCCAGGGCCACTCCCCATGTGTACCATGCTGGCGGGGCGGCTGGAGGCAGCCGTCTCCTGGCCCTCGTGAAGCACAGCAGCACGTGTAGACCCAGAGACCTTTGTCCCGGCCCCATGGCAGGCCTCTGGGCACAGAGACAGGGCTGGTGGGCACCTCTCGCCCCCCTGCCCAGGAGTTGTCTGCAGACGCTGGGGCTGGCCCAGGGCACCCCGAGCTCGCTGCCTGCTCCCAGCCCTGGCCGTGTCCCACACCGCCCGCACTCTGGCAGGGTCCCTGCCCTGGGCAGGCCCGGTACAAGCGGCCCGGTTCGATCGGCAATGCCAGAGGCACGGCTAGCGGCGACCCCGGCCGGTCGGGACGACGGCGCTCTCGGCTGCCCGGGCCTACGG
>VZSC01001971.1:269314-283245 GCA_013398225.1 Steatornis caripensis
AGCGGCCTCCCGGCTGTCACCGCCGGGTAACGTTCCTTCCCGGTGGGGCCTGACACCCTGCGCCGGGCGTGAGGGCGGCCCTTACCCGCTCCTTCTCAGCCGTGCTGGGTGCTTTCTGCAAAACAAATGGGAGAGGAGGTTAATTCAGCAGACTTCTCGGGATTTTCTTGTCGTGGCCAGCAGACAACAGCAGTCGCTGTCTCTGGTGCTTTTGTGTGATGTTGTCTCTTCCATCCCTGGTTTCTTCTTTTTTAATTGGGTACGGTGGAGTGGGAAGCCGAAGGGACCCGGGGTTGCATGTGTTCAGGTAGATTTCATCATGGAGATGCACACTTCTGTGCCCATCGCTGCCCTGGAAAAAGGAAAGCTGCAGGGCTTACTTCGGAAGCTGCCATTTCTGTAGGCCGCGTTTGGCTGCCTGCTTATCAGGACTTGCCTACTATCTACACAATTTATTTATTGTTTGCTTTTCAGTGAGGTGGGTTCCGGGTAGTAATGCCTCTGGCTTTCAGCACCTTTCTCAGTAAGCCACAACACCTGGGAGACTTGAGTTTGAAGAGGTGCATCTTCAGTTAGGTGCTGAAAACTGGCAGTGAAATACTGCTGGAAGGGAAAGTGTTGGAGGAAGATGGTTCAAATGGTTGAAACAAGAGCCTTCATGCCAAATCCTGCCTCACGTGAGGGGCACCCTTTGTGCATTAATGTATGCCAGAATGCTGCGAATATGTAAGCATATGCTTGACTTTATGTTTGCCTGTAGTTCTGCAGTCTTTAACAGGACTATTCAGATATTAAAGTTAAGCATGTATTAATTAATTGCAGGTTCGTAGTTTGCTCTTTTAGTGTCAGTGGCAATTGGAAAGAAATTTTTAAATAATGATGAAATGACTTACTTCAAAACTCTCTATGACCACGTATGAATGCCTTCAATAGACAGTGCTTTCATTGGAGGAGAAACAGAAATTAGTGGCTGTCTGACTAAAGAAATCTTGTTATGGTGAGCTGTGCCACATTTTGAATAAGGGTGGATGACTGAGAGATGCAGGAGTGGAGAAGTTATTCTTTCAGGCCTACTGATTCAACATATGTAATAAAAGTTTTTGCTAGAAGAATGTTTACATTGTTGATGGCATACAAAAAAACCCCCCTGCATTTATTTGAGGTCCATAAAAAAACTAGGGAAAATAAAGGAGTAGACTGGAAAAGGGGAAAAGTAGAGATAGTATGGACTAGATGATATTTTTAAATTAAAAAAACCCAAAACTCTCAACCAGATTGATAACATCATTTTGCAAGTGACTGCTATCAAACAACATGCTACATGTCCTTGCTCAACTCCAGTGTCCCTTTTAGAATTGGCTCATCCTGCTAACACAACTGTGGTGGACCTTCTGATAATAAATACTGTGCTGAATTGCATTTACGGGCTTGTGACAAATACCGAGCACCACATGCTGGGAATGAAACATGGAATCACAAAAGCAAGAGGATGTTAAGAATGTTTTACTTTAGCTAGGAAGTTTGACCTATTTGACCTACTTTTAACCCGTTTTGGGGCTGTATGACTTCAGATCGTTGTTTCATTCTCTCTTTGACTAACGTGTGTGGGCTGCTCAGCTTTGCTACTCTGAAAATGAAAACTCGTGTAAATCCTAGGTCTTAGATAAGTCCACCTTGATGCTGCCTGCTGTTTTCAAAATGTAGAGAATTTGGAGCTTCATTTTTACTTGCTGTTATGGCTGCAAAGCAAGTATAGCTCATGCAGCCTCAAGTGGACTCTGCTTGAGCCCTGAATATCAGCAACAGAACTGGTAACTAAGATGTAAACTCTCAAAGCTCTTGGGTGCCTGCCTCCTGGAGGAATTCAGTTGCAGCTGAACGGTTTTCGGCTGAGCTGTACGCTTAAATACACCTGAAGAAGTGCCTGGGCTTAGCTTTCATTCGCAGCACTACTGTAAATCAGAATTGTCCGGATAGCCCTTCTCCCCTGTTGTTTCTCCTGCACATCACTTAAATAATGCTCCTGTCCTGCCTCATTGGCCATGGGACTGCAGACTTTAGAGACGTATGTTTAAATAGTTAGATTTCCTATGTTATTAGTTAATTGTTAGTATCTTACCCTCAATGTGCCATCTCTGAACTATGACGAGGAGTTCCAAAGGTTGATAGTTTGATACACATGGGAGTATTTGCCTTTCACTTGCTGTGAGTGTACTGCTCTTTAATTGACTGCCTTCGTGACAGGACTGTGATGAGGCAAACAAAAGGGACCAGTTGCTTTTTATTAAGACTTTTTCTTACCTTGAATAACTCAAAACTTTCAGTCTTTTCTGCCTAAATTTTCCAAGTGTGTGAAATCATATTCCTGATTTTCATTACAACTGAACCCTAATTTTTGCCATCTCTTATTATATGTGAGTCCTGCCAGTATTTTAGATATTTCTGCCCTTTCTGTATTTCTCTGCAGCATGCAGATGAGCAAGCAGCACTCTGGTATCATCCCAACAGAGCATCCATAAATTGGGTGGGGTGGATTGGTGAGAATGGTGGAGGGGACTGCAGTCTTTGTTCTGTTACCTTACTTCAGGGCAGAACAGAAACGTTGTTGCTTTATGGAGTTAATATTAATGAGTCTCTGACAGTTCATATATGGCTTGTCCCCAAGATGATTTCTCTTTGCTATGCATTTCTGATGTACTCTTTTCCCAAAGGTATTCCAGGAGTGCTACATTCTCGGCAGCATACAAAATGTAGCATACAAGAACAAAGCAGCAAGTTAGACTTACTTTTTCCCTTATCTTGTGTTCTTCACTCATGTTTCCCCAGACAAAATAGTTTGTCTGTAAAGTGGTCACTCAGTGTTCAAAGGACTTTTGTTTGTGTTTGATTTCGGCTTTCAGGAGATGTTTCGTCTTAACAGTGAACTCAAAAGGATGTTTTTGAGCTGTGTGCCTCAAGCAGGAAAAATACTATTTTAGTTGTTTTGAATTTTGCAATTTGCTGTCAAACAAGATTATTTGTATCACTCTCTTGGTATCTGGGAGTGAATTTAGATTTTGGTCTCTGCTGCACATTTTTGGGACCAATGTATTATTTCACTGTATCTCTTACACTGGTACCTTAATGTGCTCCTAAGTAGCTTCTTTTATGTTCATGTTTTGACGCGAAGTTGAGCTTTGAAAGAGACTGGGTCACTTGCCACAGGTACTGCTCCAACATCATTAATTGCATAACTGCGTAGAACAAGATTTATTCTTCTTGAACCCACTCTATTTGATGTAATGACCTCACATTACTGATTGTTTTAATATTGTTCTGCTATTAACAAATTGTGACGACAAAATTTAATGCAAGGCTTGCAAGCATGTGCAGTCTTAATTTTATACTTGAAAGGAGTGACCTTTATAAGCTGTTCATTCACCAGCTGAAGAAATAAAGTAAACCTTCAAACATCAGTCCTTTTTCAGATTTTCTCTCAGGGCAAACCTTCACACTAGTAAAGTAGTAAGGTCGAAGAAAATCATTGAGTGACTGCCGTAGTTTTCCTTGTTTGTCAGGGGAGTGCGCATGCACTTCCCCTTTGTTCCTCTTTGGCCCAGCTTCCTCTTTCTTTTTGTGACCAGGCAGTACCTGTTATTCTTTTATACAGTGTTTCCATTGTTTTGTGAACTTGTCCAAAAGGCATTGCAGGATATCACCGGCTTTGGTTGTTTCCATTCTTTTCAGTGTTGAATTGCACTTCTGGAAAGCATACATGAAAAACATGCCAGTAATTTTGAAATTCACAAAGGAATTGCTGTTAAATACTAAATATTTATAGGTTTATTTGCTCTTGATGTTATTTTTTTTCCCCCTGCCTAAACACAAATACTATATACTTTTGAAAACTATGTGGAATTGTATTTTGGACAGATACTATAACGAGCAGGCTATAGTTCTGGTCAAAGATCTGTAGTTCTCCTGAGAACAGCACTTTTCCTGGAAGGACTGGTGTTCGATCATAACTAACGTATTGTCACCAGAATGATAAGGCAGCACGTGTTAAGTTTAGCTCATAAATGAGAACACTCACTCGCTCACTCCCAGGAAGCTCAACTGCTGGAGCTGGGGACCAGATGGAAGAGCTAATCAACATCTGCTCAAACGTGCTGGTTTTCAGTAGTATTCCATGAGTTTTGGCTATTTGATATGCCAACAGCTACCCTGCAATCGTTGAGATGTTGGATTTTTTCCCCAAAGGAGGAGAACTTCACTTTGAGATTAGGAATCGATAGCTCAAAATTGGCAAGAACATATGTAATTACATCAAAATGAATTAATGTAACTGTGAGAAATAACTGCACTTTTAAGGTAATTCCTTCAAATTAGACAAA
Source organism: Steatornis caripensis (assembly GCA_013398225.1). NCBI lineage: Eukaryota > Metazoa > Chordata > Aves > Caprimulgiformes > Steatornithidae > Steatornis > Steatornis caripensis. The sequence continues at coordinate 273,688 of VZSC01001971.1, forward strand.
CAGCAGGAATTAATGGCCTTTACCATTAATTTTCTTTTGCTTCAGAATCTTTATACACGTATGTATGTGTACTTTTTACAAAAGAGTGATTATTCAGATTGGCAACTGTGACGTATATTTCATCTCAGCTGGTAGCTAATAATTCATCCTAAAATAGAAAGTCCAACTTCATCCTAGAATTACCTGTCCTAGTAGAGTTAAAGCATGTCAACCAAGTGTTTGGGAGCTTACATTTTTCCAATGCTTTCCAGTGCTGGGCTTTGTTTGTGTATGAGCTGATACCTTGGTCTTGGTCTTTACCTTGGTTTTGTGTCTGAATAACTATCTTAAGAGGGTTGGGTTTTTTTTCATTTTTTGTCAGTAAAACACTTTTTTCACAATAATACACAGCATTGCTGGAGTTAAGTCTCTGTTAAATATTCCCTGGAATACCTGTTCTGTAAAAAGCAGATTTATACTAGGTCCATCTGAGGTGGGAAGAGGAATTTGAGGGTGGGAGTATTTGGGGGTGGGAATACTTTAAATGAATAACTAAAGAAATACAATTTTTCTATATTGTTAGAAGTTGCTGACTCTGACAGCCCAATGCAGGCCAAGCTGCCACAGCTCTGTGTCCTCAGGTCCAGCTGGTGGCAAGGCTGATCGTATATTCCCAATAGACGTGTGTACACACACGTGCATAGGTGCACACTCAATGCTCATGGTGTCTCTGTTTGGTAGCTCTGTCTGCAGTCTGTGATCAGACAAGACTCTGTGAAATCACTGAGTATTTTAATAAAAAAGTGCAGGACCTGTTCCTGAAATACCTTTTCACCTCTGAGAGGAGACGCTGGAGACGTTTCTTGGGAGGGAGAATTTCTGTATCCACAGTTCTCTGCCATGGTGGATAAATTATTGACAGTGCTGAGAAGTGAAATCCTTTTCCTGGCACTGCTCAGATGCACTGAATTCATCTTGAGGCAGATGAGGCTAGAAGAAGTGGAGAGGAAAATCACATCAGTCAAGGATAAATCTTTAATGCTGTCTATCATGTGTTACTTTGGAAACAGAGTGGTCTGAAAGGTCTGGTATTCCTTAGAAGTGGTGTCTGTGCCATTCGTCAGCCAGTGTTGAGTTTTCGGTATAGGTTTATTACAGAAAAATACAAAATGATCATTACATTGCTTGAAATACACATCTACAGCAGCAAGTGTGACGTACAAGGTGTGATACAAAATGTCATGTGCTCAGTCTTCAGTTTATTCAGTTATTCTTCTGCATTTCGATAACCTAGTAAACTTCAGAGTAAAATAAACTAGTTTAGTCCAGTGTGCAGTGACCTGATATTTATTCTGTGGTAGCTGGTGTGCTAAAGCGCTACTCTCGGTGCCCAGCTGAGGAAATATGGAAGACTTAATGAGTCCACAGACTGTCAGGGAATGGATAAATAATGTAAGTTTGATTTCCTAGTTGCCATTTGTGAGGGCACATTTCCACACAGGATGCAGGCGTAGATAGTTACCAAGCACCACAGCTTTTTAAAAGTCTTGCATTTCAAAGTCCTGTGTGCAAAAGGTCATTACCAATTAGCATTCTACTTTCTTATCATGGCAGGGCATGCTGTTCTTATACTGGACTTTACGTTTTTACCAAGATAAGTTTAAGTGTCCTTAAATTCAAGGAAAAGAAAAGACTGATGCGGAAAACTTCCAAGGCTTTTTCAGACACTACCCAGTGAAGAGTATACAGATGTCTGTCCAAGAGCTGAGGCAACTCAGCACTTTTTAGGCCCTATGAGGAGACACTAGAGGAATTCAGTTATTAATCTCAAATGTGGTATCTGTAGCTTCTGGGAGGAAAACTTTTTCACTGTGATGGTGACGGAGCCCTGGCACAGGTTTCTGGAGAGGCTGTGGAATCTCCATCCTTTGAGATGTTCAGAAGCCATCTGGACATCGTCCTGGGCAACCGGCTCTAAATGGCCGTGCTGGAGCAGGGAGGTTGGACCAGATGACCTCCAGAGGTCCCTTCCAACCTCAGCCACTCTGTGATTCTGTGAAGGACTGGACTGCATAGCTTGTAGGGACGGTTCAAATCCTTATCCTTCCAAAATGGACACACCAACTTACACGTGGGATTCTTTCTGTTTGCCCACAGGTCTTGCTGCTACCATCATGTCAAGTGATAATCCTTTATTTCAGGATTGCCTATAAAAGAATGACTTAGGGACTTGATTGTTAAAAAAAGCCTCAAGCAAGTAGGATTAGGCCCCAGTAACAACAGACCCTCATATGATCTGTTGAGTGGTGGAGGTTTTCCCTATAGGATTCCTGATTTTATCAGCTCTGAACATTTGGTATTGTGGTCCCAAAATCAGTATTTGCCTCAACTCTCACTTTGGAGAGCAGAGTGGAAAAATGATTGTGGTCCTTCTTTTTTCATATGCTGCCCGTGGCGTAGCAGTTTGTGCCTGTGGTGTAATGCGCTGCAGGGCACCCAGTTCTTAAGCTCAGTGAGGAGGGAACTGTACTGATGTTGACTGGGTGGGAGGCCATGTTTCATTCACCCAGCACATTATTCCTGGATGCCAGTCATGCCCAACTGGCCATCCCAAATTCCTCCAGAAAAGAGGAAACTTCCTTTTCTTTCAGAAATGAAGTAAGAAGTGTATTTGTTAAAAAAAAAAGAACTACTTGTCAAGCTCTGGGGATGGGCCTGATGTGCAAAAAAAAAAAAAAAGAAACAAAGATCTTCTAAAAGTTGTGGTTGACAGGAAAAAAAGACATGGCAAAAACTGTCTGAAGCAGCTGATCAGTATTTTTAAGGGAGGAGAGGGAGACAGGAGAACAGAGTGTACAGAAAGGGAAGATGGTATCAAGAGCAGATGTAAAAGACCATGATTTTTTCATACAGCACAAAACTCTGATATCTAAACAATTCAAACCTATGTTTCCAGTGTTGCTTTTCTGTGTGAGCAATTGCTTTTGTTGCTTCAGATAGATTGTCCGGTCAATTGTCCTGTCATAGAGACATCACAGAGATTATTACTGATGTTCACAAGATAAGCAGTATGACGTGGGGCTCATGCCATGAATAATGTATGTAGTCCTTGTTAAAGGTAAAAGAGCACAGAGTAAGAATCGTAGCACTAGTCTGCAGCAGTTTACTTCCAAGTATAAGATAAAATTCAGTTTATTCTCTGAGGAAATATGTTTATTTCATTCCTAACTGTTTTTTGTTTGTTGGGTTTTTTTCCCCCCATAGCTCGCACCTTCCCTTCCATTACAAGAAGATTTTGTTTACCACTGGAAAGCAATCACCCATTACTACATAGAGACTTCAGGTAAAAGAAAACATTCTGGTTTTGTGTATTTATTGTGAAAACTAGAATTCCCAATTTCATTGTTCTTAAGAAGTAAAGGTTAAGAAATAATAAAATGAGCCATGTATTTACCAACAATAATAATTAGTAATTAAAAATATTATGTACCTCTATTCATCCCTTAAAAAGTAGGCATCGAAAACGATCCAGGGAAGGTCTTCTTTCTTCTTTCGTTAGTACTGTGTAGAGAATTGTACCTTTTCACGTCTGACCCAATTTCTGTCTCCATGTATTCTGTTTAGTCTAAACAGACAACTGCAGACATGTAGTCCCTGCTGTTAACCTTTTTATTGTTTTGCATCAGGGATTTTCATTTTCTTTCTAAGATTTTAACTAAAGTAATTTTGCAGTCATAGATTTACCAGACATATCTGAATTGTGTGTGCTCAGTATTAGGTATTTTTTCTTTAGTGTCTTGTCTACATGAAATGCATTTTGGTAACATAGCTGTGAAAAGTGCATTTGTGAGCAGATTTAGAACACATTGTTAAAATTTACCCAGACCTTATTCTGCTATTCTAAAAAATAGGTATTCTGATGAAATATGGCTGTGGTTACTTTTTCTTAAACTTTTCTGTGGTTTCCTACAACCGTTATGCAACATTTACATTTTTAATTTTTGATCCTACTTATTAAACTGTTAGGTTTTAAAAGTGAATGTTACCATGCTTTCCTCAAGCTTATTAGTTCTGCATTTCTGCTAGAGTAGCTATTGAACCTGTGTGCCTGGAACTGGTGATCTTGTTTATATCAATATTTACTCTTACAAGCTGAAACTCGACCCTTGGTTCTAAATACCCATCTTTCAGAACGCTATGTGATGTTTCCTAAGGTAGAAATGACAGGATGGTAGGGGAAAACTGATACCTGTGATTATGTGGTGCAGAATAAAAGCTGACCTCTCTCCCAGACTTCCAAAAGTCTTGCGAAAAACAGGTTTCCACTCAGTGGATGTATTTCTGTCATCTGCAGTGGGAGCAGAATTATGCCTAGGAAACTCAGGCAAAATGCTCCAGGCTAACTGGAGATTGTGGTAGAGACAAAAATCACTCTGATATGGCAGTTTTCCTTTGTGATCTTGTTGCTATTTGCATGCAAGTGGCAGTTATTTTTAGATTATTGCTAAGAAGTGGTAACCATTTCCCTGGTGGAATATTTGTTGAAGTAGAATTTAACTGAAAAAAATAAAAAGGAAAATCTCCACATGTGGACGTGCTCTACAACATGTTAATCCCAGCTCCCAGTGCCAGTGACATAAATACACAACAGTTTCATGACTTTAGTATAATGAAATCAGAGTCTTACTCTTTCCTTCATAAAGTTTGGCAGAATGCTATCTTAATGCAGAAAGTATAAAAGACAAATTAAAAACTTTTGAAGTACAAACAGGATAGAGTTTGGGGGTTTTTTCTTGTTATCATTAGAAAAAACATTCGTTTAGCTATCTGGCTTGTAAAAGAACTGATCAGCTGCCGATTAAGCTGTTTTTAGAGGCTGTTTCTAGATTTCAGAATACTATGTGAAGAGTCAAAGAGGAAGTTATCAAGACAGTGAATACTAACCAGAAGATTGAGAGTTGAACCTCTCTCTCCCTAAGTGTGGTTTCTGGCTGTAAAAGTTTTCCTTTTTGCTTGTGTAATTAATGCATGTTTTGAAATTTGGCATTTTACCTTTTCCCCATTGCAAGATTAGATATCTTCCTAATGTGTATTGCAGTTTGCATTTCCACAGTTCTGAAAATACATCTCTGAAAATTCGATTTAAGACACGTTAAAAAACTCATATACTAGATATAAGATTCTTTAAATGAGTGGTCGTGTTTTGAAATCTTAAATTTGGAACTGAACTTAAGAAAAGTGCAGACAATATTTTAGTAATTCTCAATTGCATATCTCTTCTGTTTAGATGACAAAGCTCCTGTGACTGATACCAACATTCCTTCTCACCTGGAACAGATGTTGGATATTCTGGTTCAAGAAGAAAATGAGAGGGAATCAGGTGAAACAGGACCGTGTATGGAATATTTGCTACATCACAAGATTTTGGAGACACTCTACACACTAGGAAAAGCTGATGTATGTACTTCGCAGCAGAGCAGATGATTATCTTTTGTGCGAGCTTCTAATTGTAATAGGGACTGAAGTCTACAGTAGATGGTAGTGTGGGACACTGAACTCTAGCAAATAGCTGTTAGCTTACAGTACCAACATATTACAAATAACAGTCTTTTACAAGTGTGATCGAAGTGAGACAACCAGTGAGATGCTGACTGGGCAGAACCCTGAGGTTTGTTACTCACCGCTCTGATAATATTGAAGCTAGAAGTAAGAGAAACATTTTTGTTCAGTTTAGAATTTTTCTGGCTTCTACAAGACAGTATTATCTCTCTCTGTCCTTTGTTAAGTGGTGGGAGATTCTTAGGTGAAAAGTGCTGTATTAAATAAAAATTTTGTGTAATTCTTCTGACGATGAGTTATTGCTCAGAAGGACTTCCATGTCAGAAAGCATTAACTGAAGCTGGTCCCCAGATGGCTTTCACACATGAGTCTTTGGTATGAATGCAGCCTTTGGCCATGTTGTCTAGTTCTTCCCAAGTCTGCTTTGTGGCACGCGTGAAATCAGCTTCATGGTCTTGATGCATTCTTGTTGCTATCTGTCTTGGCAGACTTATGAGCTGAAATGTATGGGGTTGGATGGATCACGGGCTGAACTAACTTGGCAGCATTTGCGCTAGAACTTTTTGTATCATGATGCAGATGCAGTTAGGAAAGCATGGTGTATTCTGTTCCAAGGATAAATGGAGCTCTCCATGGTTTCATTCTCAGTCAGTCTTCCACATGTTGTCATGAGTTTTTAATCAACTTGATTTTACATATGTAGGGTACTAGCTGGCTGAGCTTGGGGTGTTCCTTGCTGTGGAAGGACCAGAGCGCTACAATTCCTGTTACTATACCAGCTGTCCTACGATCAGGCTAAGATACCTGATGTATGAAAATACTTGCTCAAAAATACAGCTCATTCAGTAATCTGTAAACTTTGTCAAGAAACCAAGATGAAATGGTGACATATGTGAAGCGGGTAATTAGTAGTATGTTTCTAAGAGTTGAGAGAAGTAATTTTGCACTCATGCAAATACGCCTGTACAACCAATTCTTGTACAGCCTGTCTTTATACTGTGCCACTTGTGAGTTGATACATCTGAAGTAAACATACAGTTCACTGCTTGCAAGATGTTGCAAAGATCTGTTGCAAAAAGAATAACATCCTTTCACAGCAATCACTTAGACTTACTCCATTATTGTAGATGCACCCTGATGGTACACATTTTGCCATTCTTTTCAACAGATTGCTTGACAACTCAGTGATAATTAGCGATTAATAATCTAGGGATAATTACCTTGGAAGGAGAACCAGGTTAGGCAGTTGTCATTCCTGGCTGTTGCCACCCATGCTCCATTCACCTGCACAGTGAACCAGATGAGGGAAATGTTGTGGGTTAAAATTAGCCTATGGAATACCAGCATTTATTAACGTGGTGAAACACGTTAAAGTTGGGGGAATTTAGCTAGAAACAAAGGAGATAGGAGGGTACTTTCATGTGACATGGTGCATGAGGGACAGTAGAACATGGGTCTGGATGTTCCACAGGTATTTGTGAATTATTTTCTGCTGAATCTCAGGGAGAACAACAGCTTTCTCTTGTCCTGGAACATCTGTGCATTTATAAATTATCCGTCTAAGGTTAATTGCTCATGAATTTAAAAAACCTTTTGTAGACATTAGGATGTTTATAGTTTATCATCTTATGTTTGTATAACATAACTCACTGAATTGCTGGATTTTGTGGCACAGTACCATGAAAGACAGTTGACCTGTAGCCAATTAATTCAGAGTTAATTTCCCCTTATCACTGTAGTCACAGGACATATTTCCTGGAAAGACTGGTAGAAGTCTTCACTACAGCAATTAATTGAAAGTATGAATAGTTTGAAAAAGAAAACAGTAATGAGATGCAACATTTTTTGTTAATATCGATAAAAGTAATGTGTTAACAGATGATGATTTTTTAAAATACTTTTGGATAAATTATTGCTGTTTAATTAGGCATTTTGAGTCACAAATTTGCATCTATGTTTCTCTCCGCATTTGTTATATTTTTGTTATTGTTCATCTGTTTTTGTTTCAGTGTCCTCCAGGGATGAAACAGCAAGTTTTAGCTTTTTATACAAAACTTCTTGGCAGAATACGGCAGCCTCTTCTTCCCCACATAAATGTGCATAGGCCAGTGCAGGTACCATTTCAATTTTAAGTAAACTATATTTTTGTATGACAAGTTTCTCTTACTGTGCTGTAAGCTAATGATATCTCTAATTCTTTCATTGTCAAGTGAGTTAAAGAAACTGCTCGAGTGCAATATCAGTTTTAATGTATTGATTATTAGAGCCTTGAACTGCCGCTGCAATGCAAGTCATAAGTAATAAAGAATCTTGTTGATAGCAATCTAAATCTAGAGCAAATGTTCAAGTCAGTAATCGTACATCATTGTAGTATGTATACAGAAAAATAATTCAGTCCATCATTCCTAGAAAAAGCTCTGACTTAGTCCCTGTCTTAATTGTTCCCTTTTCTTTATGTAACAGAAATTAATCAGACTGTGTGGTGAAGTTCTGGCAACACCAACAGAAAATGAAGAAATTCAATTTCTCTGTATAGTATGTGCAAAGCTGAAACAGGATCCATACCTGGTGAACTTCTTCCTTGAGGTGAGTAAATCAAATAAAAAATTTCCAGGTATATTTACTGCGTCACTGACAAAATCTAATAGAGAGCTGGTTGTACCACATTGTGCTTCATAGCTTAGTTTTCATTCACTCTGTGACTTTTTTCCTGTGATATTAGAAGTAATTTTTTTTTAACTTCCAGAGACTTGATACATCTGATTTATTTTTAATAGAATTTCATTCAGGGCTCACAAATATACCTGCTTGAGGTCCTTATCCTTTGTAGTGAAAGTGCCTTTAAAGTAGGGATATGAAATGTAATGTAGAACACTGTGTCAGGAGACCTTGGATTTCTTATGTTGTTTTGTCTTCAGCCCAATAAAGAGTAAGGGACAGATTGCATAGAGCATGGAAACCTTACAAGTTGCTAAGTGTTCTGCAGGATTGGGCCCTTATTTGGTAGTGGCTCATATGGTCTAGCTGCAGTGCCAGCTCACAAGCTACAATATGACATTATTTTCTGCCTGTAAGAAAGCCAAATATCTTTACTCCCTCTTCGAACTTAACATGTGGCATTGATGAAATCAGAGTGGGAGGAGAAAGAATTTCTAGACTGACTTTCTGTTCCTGTTTAGAAGGAGCATATAAAAGTTTAATTTCTAAAAGTCCATTTAGAAATCCCTTCTGCTCCCACTTTGATGTTTCCTATGGTGACAGAGTATCTACTAAGCATGTGATACATAGGTGAAAAGATGTGGATATAGTGTCCTCCACGAATATTTTACAAGCTTTCTACAAACAAGATCTGTAACGGCAGAGGCTATTAAAACTGCAAAGATACGTTATTTTCCATTGACTATATGAATATCACATATAAGTCAGTAGTAAAGAATCACACAATCCCAGCACGGAAGGGGCTGGCAGGGCCCTGTGGAGATCCCCCAGTCCGACCCCCTGCTAAAGCAGGTGCCCCCAGAGCAGGGGGCACAGGAACGCATCCAGGCAGGTTTGAATCTCTCCAGAGAAGGAGACTCCACAGCCTCTCTGGGCAGCCTGGGCCAGGGCGCTGTCACCCGCACAGTAAAGAAGTTCTTTCTCATGTTCAGGTGGAACTGCCTGTGTTCCAGTTTGTGCCCGTTGCCCCTTGTCCTGTTGCTGGGCATCACTGAAAAGAGTCTGGCCCCGTCCTCTGGACACCCGCCCTTTAGATATCGATCAGCATTGATCAGATCCCCTCTTAGCCTTCTCTTCTCCAGGCTAAACAGACCCAGGTCTCTCAGCCTTTCCTTGTAAGAGAGATGCTCTAGTCCCCTCATCATCTTTGTTGCCCTCCGCTGGACTCTCTGCAGTAGTTCCCCGTCTCTTCCACGCTTTACTCTTGCTGCCTTTCTGCTCAGAGCTATGTACTTGTAATAGTGGCTCTTCCACAACAACGCATAGTGAAGTAATGGTAAGGACACAGAGACAATCACAGTC